>JBBPBX010045457.1:0-27017 GCA_038048925.1 Garcialebias charrua
ATATATATACATACATACATACATACATATATATATACATACATACATACATACATATATATATACTGTACACACATACAAACATACATACATACACATAGTTACCATGCCGGGCCATTAGATGACGCTATGAATTTTTGAACCTTCACTATTGCGCATGCGTGCTGCGTCAGTCTGTTTTCCTCTCTGCCTCTCTGGCTAAAAGTTCAGCTAACAACAAGTTGTTGTCAACGAGTTAACAACAAGTTAAAGCTGGAATTTGGATAAGAGTCGACAGATTTGACACCAAGTGGGACCGCTTCATCTAACAAGCTGCACACCAGACGCTGACCGGAACCGAGTCAACATGTCTGACTTTAGTCCGTGAGAATCAGCTGATTTCCAGCAGCGCTACAAGGTAAACGATGTTCTTAATAATTTTCCTTGTTTACTTCGATCACAGAACAACCAACTGAAGTTTTTTTTTTTTTTCCTGCGAGGTCGAAGCTGTCGTTCCATGAAGCGAACCGGTTCGGATGTGGGTCCAGTGACAATGTCCACCAGGATTAAAACAACAGAGTCCAGTTCATTAAAGTTCATTAAAGTTTACAGTATCAACGGGGGGTCAGCGAAAAACCTCCACTGTGAGAGCTGGGTCCAGAAACCATCGGATTCAAAGAGGGGGGCCACTGGACTTGTGTCCACGATAAGCAAAGACGCAGAGAGAAAGGAGCGGTTCCACTCAAAATATGTGCCGTGTAAACTAGGCATAAATTGATTTTTTGTAAATGTGGATCTAAACAGATCAGTAAATTCAGGAAATTATTCTAAGTTGATTTGTAGTTCTAAACATATTTAGAGTACCGTTTTTTCCGCCGTACACGTCGCACTGCCGTATTAGTTGCATAAGTCCAATTATGTCCAATAATGTGGAAAAATCCATAAACGTGTCGCACCGCCGTATAAGTCACATCTATTATGCATCACCACTGGCGCGTTGCGTATGTTACGCGTCACCGCTGACAACCCGGAAATGTGGGCCAGTTTTTTGCCATCAGCTGGATTTTAAAAATAGTTTTGCTACGTCTGATGAAACAACGTGCGCGCGCAGCGATCAGAAACGCTGCATCTCTTGAAAATCTAACAAGATAAACACTCAAAACAATTTCTAAAAAGCTAAGTCTGGTCCTCTGGACATTCAAAAAAAAAAAAAAAAAACAAAGCAAAAAAAATTGTAGAAACGTTTCGTCTTTCGTCCGAAAGACTTCCTCAGTCTGAGGTGCTGGGTTCAGCTCAGTCTTATAAATAGCACCCTCTCACAGTGTTACACAACCAGTTGGCTGATGACAGCCGAAACCAGCTGCTCACATGATCAAGGAGGACCATCAGCCTAACGATGGATCGTTAGCACCCTGATGGTTGTTTGCTATTCACAGAGGGCTGAGTGATACCAGCAATAACAGCATTGTAAGAGGGGGACAGTTGAACCCGGAGGCCTCCACCTCTGTTTAATGATGGGCGGTTTCTTTTCACAAAGATGGCCTCCTTTACTCCTCTCTCAAACCATTGTTCCTCTCTATCAAGGATGTGAACATCTTCATCCCTGAAAGAGTGACCGCTGGCCTGGAGATGAGTGTAGACTGCAGAGTCCTGACCTGATGATGTTGATCTTCTGTGCTGGGCCATCCTTTTGGCCAGTGGCTGTTTAGTTTCCCCGATATAAGACTGATCACAGCCCTCCTGACACTGAACAGCATACACAATATTACTCTGTTTGTGCCGGGGGACTGGATCTTTGGGATGAACCAGTCTTTGCCGTAATGTATTTTGGGGTTTAAAAGCCACTGGGACGTTGTGTTTAGAAAATAAACGTCTCAATGTCTCTGAAACTCCCGCAACATACGGAATGACCACTGGTCTGGGTCTGGGTTCCTTCTTTTCACCTGATGGCTGGCTGGAGTCCTGTTTGGGTTTCTTCTCTGCTTTCAGGAAGGCCCAGTTAGGATATCCACATTTCTCTAGAGCCTGTTTTGTGTGTGATTTCTCCTTCTGTCTGGCTGCTGAGTTAGTGGGGACGCTGTCTGCTCTGTGATACAGAGTCCTGATGACTCCTAAAGTTAGGTTTATACTACCGGCGGATGTCTTTTACCTCCCGCCGACATGTCTTTTACCTCCCGCTGAGTGAACCCAGCGCTGACGTAATTGCGTGTGTGTCACCAACCGCATTGAGTGTTTATACTTGGCAAGACGTGGGGGATAAATTATAATAAATCCCTCCCTCTTCCCTCCCTCTTCCAACTTTTTTTATTTTTATTGAATTTATTCATTTCAAATTGTAAAAACACAAGAAAATTATTTACAAAACCACATTATAAAACAAAACAATACATGAAATGAAAGGAGGCAGAAGAAGAAAAAAATCTCATTATTTCTGCCCCTTCTTCAAACAAAATTAACAATCAATTCAAATAGCAATCACATATATAAAAAAAATATATAAGATATTAAATGATTTCTCACACAAAATAGGCTTTAGTTACAGTTTTACACGCTGTACCCGTATAACCGTATTATATAACAAAAAAAAAGAAAAAAAAAGAAAACTCAACCAAGTGTGAGATTCGAACTCACGCCCCTGGGAATCGCAGCGCAACGTATTAACCACTAGACCAAAGCTGGGGAACAATAGTCTGTTTAGGGGGGAGAAGAAAGGAGGGAAGGGGGAAGAAGAGGGGGAAGAAAGTGGGGAAGAAAGAGGAAAGTCGTGGGTTCGATTCCAGCAGTCGCCATGTCATTTTTTTTGGAAAAAAATTCCCACAAATAATATTTAAGTGTTATGAAGTAACATTTGGGTTTTTTGTATCTTGAAAATGTTTTAAATGCTTTTTTTGTACAAATAGTGTACCATAGTACCCCGGTACTCTAATTTAAAACACAACACTTTTTATTTGTCATAAAAGGCTTTCTTTTTAAAACTTTATTGATGAATTGCTTAATTAATTTAGCTTTTTCATTCTACTAATATATTCATATTAATGTGTTAAATTATACTGTATACTATATACTTGATACAGTATATTTTAATGTCCTTAATCATACCCAGTGCTTATTTTAATTTTTCACTGCAAAACAATGACTGAAACTAAAATATTATTTTACAGTGTCTTTCCTAAAGTACTTTTTGAGTGAAGTGAATGATGTGTTGTTTCTAGTGTATGCTTAAAATTATTACCAATAATTCAGAATTAGCAGCAGCTAATATTTACTCACAGTAAAAGACCGTAGACCTTATCGGTTTCAAAGAACCAAATATTTATTCATCAACAATTAAGATAGTGAATTAAACATTTTTAGTTAGTCCAAAAACATTGTAGCATTTAGTTGCAACACCTTTCCACTGAAGTCTCCCATTTATTTTTCTTAAACCAAGAAATTTGTGGTTTGCTGAAGGAATTAAATCCTTTTATTTTATGGTTTGTAGAATTATTTGGTGTACATAATGACAATAAGAATAAATATCTGTATTATCAACCCAAAACAAAATAAATAACACTCTGTGAACTAAATAAAAACTATATACAATGAAACAGTTTGTGAAGTTATTTAAAATAAAGAAAATGTTTATGTTTTTTTTTTAATTTGTTCCAGCCACTGCTCTTTAGTGAGACTTTCATTAAAGGAACAGTGCATTTGCCCTCTATACTGGCTGTGTCCTGTTTCAGCAATTCTAAACTGCCTGCATTTTTTGCACGTGTTGTGCAAAACTCTGCGTGTCAGTTTTCGGGGTGCTCGCTGAGGATGGTTGGAGGTTTCTCTGGGAGCTGGAGCAGGGGCCAGAGAAGGGCCCAGAACAGGAGTCGCAGCAGGAGCAGGTGGATGAGTGGCAAAGAAGGTGGAAACACTTGCTTCACACTTTACACCCCAGGGGTAAATTCCTGCCTCTTTTTGGGGACCTAAACTTCCCAGTGTTCAGTTTATCTTGGCGCCGAGCAGCAAATACCACCCTCTGCTTGTCGAACTCCAGCAGGTTCTGCCATAAAGCAACAATGCTGCTCACCTAAACAGGAAATAACACAATTGAACACGAGAACACAGCAATGTTCAAGTGATTTGAGGAGTATGCATATATGCAGCAAGCTACAACACATGTCACTGACCTCGTGGTTGCTCAGCACCAGAGATGTTTTGTTCCTCAGCTCCACCAGATACTCAGCCAAGCTGTCCACTTTGTCCAGGCCTGGTACGCCTGACTCATCTAAACCCTAAGAAAACACAACCAACACATTAGTTAAATAACATTTTGTTGACGTTGTCTTTTATTTATCTACCGGTACTATTCTACAGTTTACCATGTATTCACACCTCTGATATATGGCCAGCTATGGGAGGATGAGGGAGCAGGATGGGTGGAGGCGTCAAGCTGTGAGGTCACAGAGAAAAGGGCATCATCTTGAAGTCCTGATACCAGTAAGTTCAGAGCCTCCTCATCCACGAAGCCTTCATCTTCCTCTCCTTCACTTCCATCCACATCTTCCAGAAGATCTTCAGTGTCTTCAGAGAATCAGAGAATCAGAGAGTCTTTATTGTCATTTGCACCGCATGTGGTACATGTGATGAAAACGAGATTATGTACACGGGGTCCCAGTTACATCCAACAACAAATGCAAGAGAAAAACAGTAATAACATCTAGGATTAACTAAGAGAAACATCAACTAGTAATACACTAAGCCCTAATGTAGTAGAAAAACATCATTATAAACAGCAGCACGAACATGAGTCTGTATGAGCAGATGGTCACAGATGAACACAGCAACAAGAAAACAGATCAGCATCAGCATGATGTGATATTTTGCAGTGATTATTCTTATTATTTATTTATTCATGAGTCTAACAGCCTCAGGGTAGAAGCTGTTCCTCAGTCTAGTGGTTCTACATTTGATGCTCCTCAACCTCCGTCCTGAGGGGAGTGGGGCAAAGAGTGAGTGTGCTGGGTGAGTGAGGTCTTTCATGATGCAGGTGGCTCTTTTCCTGCATCTGGAGGTGTAAATGTCTGTGATGGTGGGGAGACTGACTCCAACATCTTCTGTGCAGCCTTCACCACTCTCTGTAGAGCTTTCCTCTCTGCAACTGTGCAGCCTCCATGCCACACATTGATGCTGGAGCACAGGATGCTCTCCACTGCACACCTGTAGAAGGAGGTGAGGACTGGGCTGCTCAGACCAGCTCGTCTCAGCCGTCTGAGGAAGTAGAGTCTCTGATGACCTTTCTTGATCAGGCTGGTGGTGTTGTTGCTCCAGCTGAGGTTATCATTCAAGTGTACACCCAAGTATTTGTAGCTGGAGACCACCTCCACTGCAGATCCACCTATGTTCAGTGGGGTGTGGGTGTGTTTGTTCCTTCTGAAGTCCACAATCATCTCCTTTGTCTTCTTCACATTCATGTGAAGATTATTCTCTTTGCACCAGCTCTCCAGGTGTTCCACCTCCTGTCTGTAGCTGGACTCATCATTGTTTGTGATGCATCCCACCACCGCTGTATCATCTGCAAACTTTACAATATGACAGCCTGGATGTGTGGCTGTACAATCATATGTGAGCAGAGTGAACAGAAGAGGGCTCAGCACACATCCTTGAGGAGAGCCAGTGCTGAGGGTTATGGTGGAGGAGGAGAAGTTGTGGATCTTCACGGACTGTGGTCTGTTTGTTAAGAAGTCTAGTACCCAGTTACAAATGGAGGGGCTTAGTCCAAGTGTGGATAGTTTGTCTATCAGAGTTTGGGGGATCATGGTGTTGAAGGCAGATGTGAAGTCCACAAAGAGCAGACGCACGTATGAGTCCTTCTGATCCAGGTGGGTGAGAGCAGTGTGGACCACAGAGGAGATGGCGTGTCAGGCTGTGGCTTTAGAGGCTTGCCCGTCTGACTTAACAGGCAGTCAACACCCAGCAGCTCAGCTCACCTATGGAAAAACAAAACAAACACAGATAGCAAAACAGTTCTTTACTCTTTATACATATTAGTGACTCAGACATTTGGAAATCTGCATAAATATGCCTCTTTAATGAAGACAGAGAACTCCATGACATTAATGAATACATACTGCTGTACTCACAGAGGAAACTGTCTCGCAGGTGTGTGCCGGAGTCCAGGAAGATGGAGCAATGCAAGGGCTCCTCACAGCAGATGAAGAGGGGCTCCTCACAGCAGATGAAGAGGGACTCCCCTCAGAGGATGGAGAGGGACTCCTCACATCCACTCCTCATCTCCCAGACCTTTATGGATCTTTGGCTGGGAGCTCATCATCTGAACATAACATCAGAAAAGAGGAGAATGAAACAAAACAAAGAATTGATGTACTTTATACAGTTAATGATTAGAGTCAATTATCTATATATTCATCCATCCATCCATCCATCTATCCATCCATCCATCCATCCACTTACCTATTCATCCATCCATCCATCTATCTATTCATCCATCCATCCATCTATCTATTCATCCATCCATCCACTAACCTATTCATCCATCCATCCATCCATCTATTCATCCATCCATCCATCTATTCATCCATCCATCCACTTACCTATTCATCCATCCATCCATCCATCTATTCATCCATCCATCCATCTATTCATCCATCCATCCACTTACCTATTCATCCATCCATCCATCCATCCATCCATCCATCCACTTACCTATTCATCCATCCATCTATCTATTCATCCATCCATCCATCCATCTATTCATCCATCCATCCATCCATCTATCTATTCATCCATCCATCCATCCATATATCTATTCATCCATCCATCATCCATCTATATATTCATCCATACATCCATCTATCTATCCATCCATCAATATTAATAGGTTACTACTATACTACTATAATGCCGGTTACCCACTGCACAACTCAAAACGCGCCTGCCGTCCCCTTTTGGCCGCTTGTCAGGGTCCCACTGAGCCACTGAAGACCGTCTGATGACGTACACTAGGGGGTAGCAGAGGGAGGGGGTGTAGCTCGTTTTACGGGTTCAGTTGTTGTGTTAACTGCACCTCAGACGGTCTTCGATGAGATTAAAACGTTTTTATTTATGTTTGGGGTGATCTACACTGGAGAGAACAGCAGCCTGTCAGCAGCAACTGTAAAAATGCCACGTTTCTTACCGGAGTTTGGATCCAATTCATAGAGGCTGGATCCGGTAAGTTTAAAAAGTTTTAAAAAAGTCCCGTTGTGGTTGTGTAATCAGATAGCAGAGGCTCTCCCCACTGTTTGCTGGACGTGTCGAGAAGCCAGAGATCAAATTTTATGGCGTTGGCTGTTCGACGTCGACGCGCGCGCGCGTGTGCTGGCTGCCGCCGCGCCGCTTCGATCACTTGAATCGCGCCGCTTCCCTGTTCGCCGTCACTCCACGCATCTCCTCATAGACTTTGAATGTAAACCGGCCGCTTCAGCCGCCCGACGCGGGTCCAGTGGGTAACCGGCATAAGTGAATGTGTCATTAAAGTTTGATCAAAAACGTGACATCATAATACCACTATTTTTATTTAATCTATGGTCTACTCATTATTATTTTTAGGTGATGTGAAATAAACAAAAAAATACGACGTTTGTTTGCACGTAAGAAAATATGAATGGATACTTACTGTAAGATTGTTTTTTTAACTCGACAGAGACAACGGATCGATGAGAAACCCCTCTGTGTATCGTGAATTTGTTTTCTGTTGTTGTAGCTGCCGTTGTTTTGAATGAAAGCTAACTAGCTAGCGGAAGTAGCTAGCGGAAGTGGGCATGACGGTGGCGCTATGGCGCAAGGGGCGTGCGGATAGGCTGGTATTGTCGTGACGGTGTTGGCTCGGTGGCGCGCCATTGGCTGCAGCGTCCATTGTGAGAATGGAGAGGGGCGAAGCCTATTGGAGGAGAGAGATGGACGAACGTGAGCTAGGTAGACCTATCTAGGCATGTTAAAATAGTTTGGTCAACTTCTCATTTAAAAGTGGACGGTTTGTTTTGCGCTGAGCCTGCCAAACAAAACCTTTTTCCGTGCCTCTCTACGTCACTCAGAAGTGTCTCCAGTTCACAGTCTGTGAAGTTCCTCTTTTTTCCACGTTTCGACATGATTTGCAATAGAGCAAAGACGACATTCCTAACGTGCAGGGCATATTTAAATGAATTTGCATATTTATATGGAGGCGTGTCAAAGGCGGAGTCGGCCACTCTCTCATGTGCGCTCAATTCCACGTTGATTGTGATGTACAAAAGCAATGTGCGTGGATTCCGGCGTACGCACAGTTTGATACATCTGGATTTTTTTGTGCGTACGCAGTTTTCTGGATTTGACCGTACGTCACTTTTCAGTAAGAAATCCACGCAAGTCTTTGTACATGAGGCCCCTGGTGTTTTTTTGACCCTCCTCCCCCCGCCTGCTCTCCGTCCCCTGAATATGACGTAGGCAGTGCTTTTTTTTTTTTTTTTTTAGAAAATACAGTTAAAAAACGCACAGAAATGAACAATCCATCAGTAAATACACTAACAACACAAGAAAACTTATAATTATTGAAACTGACTACTGATATATTAATTTTTAGGCGCACAGAAATGAACAATCCATTAGTAAATACACTAACAACACAAGAAAACTTATTGAAACTGACTACCGATTTATTAATTTTTAGGCTTTGTTCTATGGATTAAGCACTTCTTAATAGTTATTTCATTTTATTTTTATTAAAACCGCCGTCCACATCAGCTTATTTAACACGTGCGTAGCAAGGATTTTCTGAGGGGCAATTGGCTAAAAGATAGAGTATAAAGAAGTTGCCCAGTAGCTCAATTGGTTAAGCACCGCACAGTGGACTGGCCCTTTGGGTTGGCGCGCAGAAATTTTTCTCGAAGCTGGTTCGACTCTCACTCGGTACGGTTAAAACTTATTTTACGTTTGTCTTTTATTGGATAAAAAATCTCTTATATTTGAATAATTTTCTGTCCATATGCCGATTTGTAAAGATCGCTCATTTGTTCAACATTTATTAAAATGAAATAACTATTAAGAAGTGCTACGCTCCGCCTATATATCCCTCCGCCTCTGTATCCCTCCCCCTGTGTATCCCTCCGCCACTGCACCGCGTACAGTACAATACTGTATTATTCCGCCGTAGCGGCCGAAGTAATGAAGAAATGAAGTTTCCATTGTGAATCATTCCGCAAAATATTTTCATTCACTGTCAATGAAAACCTTCTTCAACCTTCTACTTGCCGAAACACAGCTGACCCGATTCTTTAAGGAATTTGTAAGTGATCATTGAAACAGCGCCCCCTTTACTTCCGGAGTGCAATGGCGCTACTTCCATATATGGTATGGCTCGGCCCTCGGGCACGACCCCGCCCCTTACTGTTTGCTGCAGCGAGGGGTTACTCCGGTCCAGAGCCCTATAAAGAGAGAGTTGCGACTATGGTTGCGACACTCCCATTGACTCCCATAGAAAGAATGGAATGCGGAAGTCACGTGGGTCACGTAGCGGCTAGTGACAAATAGCCCCGGTTCTACCATTAAATGCAATACATTCTCCGTGTTTTTTCCGGTAAGTTGATGAAAATACAGCATTTTTTTTGCCACTTTGAGGTGTTAGCTGACTGTTCTGACCACAATTTATCAACAGTAATATTTCATATCGCCAGTTTTTTGTTAATTAAACATGTTAAATTGCTAGTTATGGGTTAACTACAGCTAGCTCTTCCATCATGATGGTTTAACTGGGTCTATTTCTGTCTAATTCATCGTTTTAAAATATCCATTACAGCTTAAATTTTCAAAAGTTTATATATTTATTTTTTATGATAATTCCAGAAAATACTTAGCCTTTTTTCTGAGAGATTGATGTGGTTTAATTTAGTTCAAATTATAGATCCTTTGTCAAAGACTGCAGCATAAATTGTGACATTATCATTAAATAAAACCATGATTGTGGAGATGAGTATTTTTTTATGTTTTCCAGGTGAACCACAGGAGAATGACTTCAGTGAACTGCATTCAAACAAAGGTAAAGGTACAAGTTCTCATTTTATGTCTTCACAAAACAATAATTGCTGAATCAAGAAGTTTGAATAAAATTATTTAACACCATAACCTTCACAAATTGGTATTTACTGCAGGACTGTTAATTTGAATTTGTATTATATTATTAGTATGGTAATCATGGGTCAAGTTGAGATTAGACTCTCTTTCAAGACAGAACAAGAAATAAGAATTATTTCCAAGAACATATCAGCATCAATATGTTGTAGAACCTTAAAAAAAATATATATATATATATATATAATAATAATAATGAATTCAATTTATAACGCACTTTTCATTAATGAAAATCTCAAAGTGCTACAAGGTGCAACAGAATTAAATGTCAATAAAACAAATAATAAAACAGTTAAAATCAATAACAGTATCAGCTAAGATCAAAAGTAGAATCATGAGGAGGTAGAGTATGCTCGGTTGAAAAGAAAGGTCTTCAAGCCGCTCTTAAAGTCAACCACAGATTGTGGGGCTCTCAGACAGTCAGGAAGAGAGTTCCACAGGCGGGGGGCAGCCACACTGAAAGCCCGGTCTCCCATGGTCCTTAATTTGGTTCTCGGAATGTGAAGGAGATTACTGTTCTGTGACCGCAGCGAACGGGTGGATGAGTATGGAATAAGAATATCCTTCAGATAATCCGGTGAAGTTCCGTGTAAGCATTGATGTGTAATGAGAGCAGTTTTGTACTGAATTCTGTAGGCGACAGGAAGCCAATGAAGGTTATGGAGAATGGGCGTAATATGTTCAAATTTACGAACTCTCAACAAGATCCTTGCTGCACTGTTTTGAATATATTGAAGTTTCTGAAGGTTTTTGCCAGGGATTCCAATAAACAGGGAGTTGCAGTAGTCAAGCCTGGAGGAGACAAAAGCATTATATATATATATATATATATATATATATATAACACTTCCAAGATGCCCAGCATTGCACAAAATTATTTTTTCTTCCACTGAATATGTGTTTTGCTGCTATTCTTAGTCTCAGCCTGATGAACCTGCTGGTTATTTTTCTTTGCACATCATGACATGAAGGAAGAATGCTTTCTAAAAGACTTGCTTCTCTCCATACAGTATCCATGGTGTTGGGGGAGCTCCATGAAGGATTGACTGGTCCTTGTTCTGAAAAGCCTTTCAACTTTCTGGACCAGACTGAAGGCTTCATGTGATGGCCGACACTGGACTCCTGGTTTGAATTCCTTCAGTGTCAGTAAGGTACCATGCTCTCCTTCCAGAGTCTCATCATTTTTCTTAAAGTGAAACTAAACCCCGGTCTAAAAACGTGTTTACGGTGACCCCTATGGGGTTGAACTGGTGGATTACACCTTAATTTTCTTATTTGTCCAAACGCTCATGTGTGATGTGTCTGCTCATGTGTGACATCACAAAGGTGGTTCAAGCAATCCCCTGCAGAGATGAGAAGGTCCTGCAGCATTAATACTTTATATGGAAGTGCCACATTTCACTCCTGACAAGCGGTTTTCTTTTTCTTCTTCTTTTTTTTAAGCCTTTGGTTTTGGATGGAATGGGTGGAATAGATAAATACATCTACATGTTTATTCTTTGTTGTTGCTTGGTGTGTGTTGTTGGCTAGAGGTTTAATTTGTTTTAGGTTGTTGCTGGTGGAGGCGTGGACAAAAGCACAACTCTACCTCCTCCCCTCCTTGTCTCTCGACACGCCCATTTTCAGGGAGATTTTCAAACTGCTTTAGGGGGAGGAGGTACTTTCTCAGCCTGTGTTTAGTTGCACTTTAATTGAACTTGAGCATCCATCACAGATGTTTGAATGTTTGATGACTTTATTTACTATGCATCCTGTAAGATGGTACAGGTTTCACTGTTGATGAAATCAGAAGGACCTGTGTTTCCAATCAGCTGCTCCACACTTATGCCAGTACTGTGAAATGTCTCCTTAATGTCCAGAAACTCTGCCAGAAGACACAGGGTGGCGAGAGGACATCAGATCAAACCAGTGGTTCACCTGCTCCAGAAACCAGGCTGTTGTCAGGTTGGAGGGACGTCGCTGCTCCTGCTCCACCATATATTTCACACCTGCACTTGCTCACTTACTGAAAACATGCATTGCGGGCTCCACCTTCATTTTCTTAAAATGACTTGGCTGAAGAGTTTTTTGTGAGATTTGGTGCAATTTTCAAAGGCATTTCTTCCTGAAATTCAACCATATCTTTCACCGAACCAAGTGAAACTTCATTGTGTTAAAGTCCCTCATTTAGCACATTGTCTGGTGGATTATTATTTGTTTACAGCACTCAGTTTGTGTTGTTGTGATGATGGTGATGTTGCTCCTGCTGACTTGATATGATGTAATTAATAAACAATAGTAGTAAATGTACTTCATGAAAGCTTGTTTTACATTTTACATATTTTATAATTGTTTTGTCATTTATTTTTACACAATTAACACTTATTTTGTCATCTGTTATGATTATAACTTGAAACTGTAACATTTTAATCAGTGAATTACAATTTTACAGTAGTAGTCAGGCTACAAGCACAATCAACTCTGTTATCCAGGTACTTGGTTGCTATAAAAAAAATACAAATAGAACAATTATATAATGTGCAGAAATGAAGACTTCATCCCAGATCTAAGGTAAGCTGGAGCAGACACTGATGGCATGAAGGACAAGGTAGATCATTCTCATGTACAGAACATCAGAAAAATAGCTTTATAATAAGTGTTACTCTATTTTTTTTTTTTACATGTGTAACATTATAAAACACTGTTGAAATGGCTATATTGATCATTGTATTGCATAGACGTTTTTTTCCAAACAAATGTGTTTACAGTTTCGTTTCACTGTAATGAGAAATGCATCTGCCACGTCTAAAAAGACTAATAAAACGCATAGTCAGTGAAAATCAATAATCAGTTAAGTAATCAGTTTGTTACTGCTCAATAATTACTGAAGAACGCCGGACAAAGTAAGAAAAGTCGAATTTTGTGTTCTGTTGCGCCAGTAGCTGCTCAAACTGACTGGCAGCGATGAGCTGTGTGGAACTACTGGGAGCTGCGTGAACCACGTGACCACCTAGCGGCGAGTACAAAGAAAGTCACAACTCTCTCTTTATAGGGCTCTGGTAGCAACTAGTCCTGTAACCAGTGCCAGGCCTTAAAGGCTTATATCAGCTCCAACAGGAGCAAAACAACAACAATCTGAGAGGGTGGAGATCTCTCAGTACTGTATTGTTCAGTTACCTGACAGTGTCACCTCAGCAGTTCCAGTGAACCTCAGCTGAATTTCACACCTTCTAGTAGACTTCAATAAGCCACCACTCGTTCAACAAGCCTCTCTTGGTACGAGTCTCCACACTGCATAAACACACAACTCTAGAAAACACTAGAGCTGCCACATGAGCAACCTTTG
Organism: Garcialebias charrua; assembly: GCA_038048925.1. Taxonomy (NCBI): domain Eukaryota; kingdom Metazoa; phylum Chordata; class Actinopteri; order Cyprinodontiformes; family Rivulidae; genus Garcialebias; species Garcialebias charrua. Next base: position 13,436 of record JBBPBX010045457.1, read on the forward strand.
CTCATACATGTGCTGTTTAAACAGCAGCAGACCTAAAGAGCTTTAGGCTCAACACAAACTCCCTTCCAGGAGTACTCACCAAATGGCCAAAGGTGGACGGAGAGCACCCTTGGATCCAACAATCTGTTTCACAGATCACTTCACCAGAAGCTCTGCTTCTCTTCAAACAACTGCTTCATGCAGCAAACCTCTGTTTGTTTAGACAAACCTCCGTGCCTCACAGTTCTCAGCTTCAGACTTAAGAAGGGAGTTGTAGCAGGTGGTAGCAGCAGCAACCAATTAAGCCTGATTAGAAAGGTGCTGAGTAATAAAAAGGTGAGTTCTTCATTGAGCCAGCAGGCTGCAACAGGTTGCAGCCAAGATAAATAAAAACAAGGATGTTTAAACTTCTAAAAACCCCAGGGTGCATAACATCCCCACCGTCAGATTTTTGATGGGGTGATGTAGAGATGTCGCCAAGAACATCGCACATGACCCATACAAAATACTGGGGTTAAATACAGGTAGTCCCCGACTTACGAGCGAGTTCCGTCCCTAGGGGGCGCTCGTAAGTTGAAAATTCGTAAGTAGGATCACATAGTTAAAATATATATATATATATATATTTTTTTTTTTTTACAAATGAATACATGTACAGTACTGTACGGTCACCAAGTACTTAGCCTATCCTAACACAGTTTTTAAAGATGAAGGAGTAAGTTGAATTGTCTCCCTTTATGGGAATGGAGTCTGCAGGCAGGAGGGAGACAATTCAACTGACTCCTTCATCTTTAAAAGCTGTGTTAGGATAGGCTAAGTGCTTGGTGACTGTACAGTACTGTACATTTATCTATTTATTAAAAATATAGTTTACAGTATATATATTTACAAACACACCCACACTCCAATGAACATAAGTGGATCTGCAGTGGAGGTGGTCTCCAGCTACAAATACTTGGGTGTACACATGAGTGATGACCTCAGCTGGAGCAACAACACCACCAGCCTGATCAAGAAAGGTCATCAGAGACTCTACTTCCTCAGACGGCTGAGACGAGCTGGTCTGAGCAGCCCAGTCCTCACCTCCTTCTACAGGTGTGCAGTGGAGAGCATCCTGTGCTCCAGCATCAATGTGTGGCATGGAGGCTGCACAGTTGCAGAGAGGAAAGCTCTACAGAGAGTGGTGAAGGCTGCACAGAAGTCTGTTGGAGTCAGTCTCCCCACCATCACAGACATTTACACCTCCAGATGCAGGAAAAGAGCCACTTGCATCATGAAAGATCCCACTCACCCAGCACACTCACTCTTTGCCCCACTCCCCTCAGGACGGAGGTTGAGGAGCATTAAATGTAGAACCACTAAACTGAGGAACAGCTTCTACCATGAGGCTGTTAGACTCATGAATAAATAATCAATATGAATAAACACTGCAAAATATCACATCATGCTGATGCTGATCTGGTTTCTTGTTGCTATGTTCATCTGTGACCATCTGCTCATACAGACTCGTGTTCGTGCTGCTGTTTATAAAGGTGTTTTACTACATTAGGGCTTAGTGTATTACTAGTTGATGTTTTTCTTAGTTAATCCTAGGTGTTATTACTGTTTTTCTCTTGCATGTTGTTGGATGTACCGCTGTCAATCATCCTTCTGCAGATGACTCTGTGGATTACTACAACCAATCTCTTCGGGAGCTCCTGGACCTACACGCCCCCTTGAAGACAAGACTGGTGTCTTTCTCGCGTTCAGCCCCTTGGTACACTGATGAGCTGCGCAAGATGAAGGCAACTGGCCGTGCTATTGAGAGACGTGTAAAATCATCTGGTCTCTCTGTGCATAAGCAGGCATATAAAGAACATCAGAAAGCGTACGCCTATTCTCTTAGAGAAGCACGCTCCAAATATTATTCTAACATCATCAACACCTGCCCTGGAAACTCTAAACAGCTCTTCTCCACAATCACTCGTCTGCTTAATCCCATTAAGCAAACTCTTGAGGACTCTGCTCAAAAATGCGACCTGTTTCTCTCATCTTTTAAAACCAAAGTTGACACTATCAGATCTCAGCTCCACAACCTCCCCGTTCTCAGTGTGCCACCTACCCGTCTGCATTCTGGGACCCTAGGCAGCTTTGACGAAGTTGTTCAGAGTGAGGTGGAGGCCATCATCAAGAAAATGAAGCCTTCATCCTGCGCCCTGGATCCTTTCCCCTCGTCTCTCGTAAAAACCAATCATTCTGCAATAGGCCCACTTATCACTCAAATAATAAATCAGTCTCTACAATCTGGTCATGTTCCACTGCCTCTAAAAACCGCCATCATTAGGCCTCTTCTGAAAAAATCTAATTTGGATCCCGACATTTTTTCTAATTACCGCCCAATTTCACACCTCCCTTTTCTGTCTAAAGTGCTGGAAAAAGCAGTTGCTGCTCAGCTGCAGGATCACCTACAACAACACTCCCTGTATGAGAAGTTCCAGTCTGGATTCAGGGCAGCTCACAGTACAGAGACTGCATTGCTAAGAGTTACTAATGATGTCCTCTTGGCTGCTGACACTGGCTCTCCCTCCATCCTTGTCCTCCTTGACCTCACTGCAGCTTTCGACACTGTGGACCATAGTATCCTCCTCCACCGTCTTCATGTGGAGGTCGGTCTCTGCGACACCGTCCTGGACTGGTTCAAATCTTTCCTCTCCAATAGGCTGGAATGTGTTAGTCTTGGCAACGCCACGTCCCAGACAGTCTGTGTCTCCTGTGGTGTCCCTCAGGGGTCGGTTCTGGGGCCCCTGCTGTTTTCCCTTTACATGCTGCCTTTAGGTCAAATTATTAATCAGTTCAACATTTCTTTTCACTGTTATGCCGACGATACACAGCTTTACATCAGGACTGGAGCATCCTCATCTTCCAACTTGTCATCTCCATCTTCACTCACTGCCCTCTCTGCCTGCCTGGAGGCAATTAGGGCATGGATGAATCAGAACTTTCTTCAATTAAACTGCTCCAAGACTGAGGCCATACTGATTGGCACCCCTCACCAGGTACAGACATCTCCTATAACAAGACTTTCCTTTTCTGGACAAGACATCACCCTCTCCACCTCTGTTACTAATCTTGGAATAAAAATGGACTCCAATCTTACATTTGAAAATCACATTAAGCATCTGTTTAAAACTTGCTTCTTCCATCTTCGAAACATCTCCAGACTTCGCCCATCTCTAACTTTTTCCGATGCCGAGAAGCTCGTCCATGCTTTTGTCTCCTCCAGGCTCGACTACTGCAACTCCCTGTTTATTGGAATCCCTGGCAAAAACCTTCAGAAACTTCAATATATTCAAAACAGTGCAGCAAGGATCTTGTTGAGAGTTCGGAAATTTGAACATATTACGCCCATTCTCCATAACCTTCATTGGCTTCCTGTCGCCTACAGAATTCAGTACAAAACTGCTCTCATTACACATCAGTGCTTACACGGAACTTCACCGGATTATCTGAAGGATATTCTTATTCCATACTCATCCACCCGTTCGCTGCGGTCACAGAACAGTAATCTCCTTCACATTCCGAGAACCAAATTAAGGACCATGGGAGACCGGGCTTTCAGTGTGGCTGCCCCCCGCCTGTGGAACTCTCTTCCTGACTGTCTGAGAGCCCCACAGTCTGTGGTTGACTTTAAGAGCGGCTTGAAGACCTTTCTTTTCAACCGAGCATACTCTACCTCCTCATGATTCTACTTTTGATCTTAGTTGATACTGTTATTGATTTTAATTGTTTTATTATTTGTTTTATTGACATTTAATTCTGTTGCACCTTGTAGCACTTTGAGATTTTCATTAATGAAAAGTGCGTTATAAATTTAATTCATTATTATTATTATTATAATTATGTAACTGGGACCCTGTGTACATAATATCGTTTTCATCACATGTACCACATGTGGTGCAACTGACAATAAAGACTCTCTGACTCTCTCTGACTATGATTTATTTTTTATTTTATTTTTTATAAATAGATAAATGTACAGTACAGTACTGTACAGTCACCAAGCACTTAGCCTATCCTAACACAGTTAAGGAGTCAGTTGAATTGTCTCCCTCCTCCCCAGCAGGCTCCATTCACATAAAGGGAGCTACATGTATTTTCACTTTATGTGAAAGGGAAACAATTTAACTCACTCCTTCATCTTTAAAAACTGTGTTAGGATAGGCTAAGTGCTTTGTGACTGTACAGTACTGTACATGTATTCATTTGTAAAAATATATATATATATAATGAGATGCATACTCGTAAGTCCGGGACCTCGTAAGTAAGAGCGCTCGTAAGTCGGGGACTACCTGTAGCAGTCCCTATTCCTCAAATGGACTAAAAACATTAACTAGTCCACCAAACTGCTAACATAAACGTCCTACAGTCACTCAAAATGTTTGGAAGCCAAACAGGCAACGCTTGTCTCAGTCTACCCTGTAAGGCTTTTGTTTAGCACCAATCACCAAACAAATACCAACATCATGTTTAATGATGTCAGTGTAAGACTGGATATTTGTCATGACTGTCAGGGGGAATCTGTCCTCCTCATTTTCTGCATTGGAAAGCATCCCTGCGTCAGTTGCAACAGCTCTGTTCTCAGTTACTCTGAAAATACAAAGAGTATTAGACAAGGTTTCGTGAACATGAAGTGTCAACAGCTCACGTGGTACAGTCAGGAACGAGTTATCTTCCACAGTCATCTTCAGCTTTTAGCTAAGGCGACAGTTCCACATCATTCACCATCGTTCTGTCATCTTTTTCAGTAGTTGCTGAAACTGGACATAGTGGAACAGGAGGAATAGTCACGTGTGTCTGTACCTGTTTTGAGCTCTTCAGGTCCTCTCCTGACTGAACTAGGGATAGTTCAGTTCCAAACAGCAGATGAAGACTATCTCCCATGTCAATGTCATCGTCTTTATTGTGTAGTTCCATCAACTGTTGTCTGGACAACAGATGTTTTGCTTCATCTACTTCATTGTTTTCTACAGGAGCTACAAAAGAATGAAAAGAAACAGGAGGAACTGTTTCTTCTGGGTCATCAGTCAAGTTCAATGGGACTTCTTCTGCTTCAGAGCTAAATAAAAAACATAATAATAATAATAATAACAATAATAATAATAATTAATTCAATTTATAACACACTTTTCATTAGTGAAAATCTCAAAGTGCTACACACATTGAATGCTACATACATTCATACACCGGTAGCGGCAGACTACCATGCAAGGTGCTTTCCAGTCCTACCGGGAGCAACTCGGGGTTAAGTGTCTTGCCCAAGGACACAACGACACATGGTGTGGGGAACCGGGATTCGAAGCGCCAACCTTCCGATCGGGGGACGACTACCATTACCACTACGCCACGGCCGCCCCAACATTACATTACATTCACTCAGGTCAATGTAATGTTCCTTCAGCTCATCAAAGTTTTTAAAATCCCCATCAGATTACCTGGGATTTGTTCAGGTTCAGTTTCATGTTTAGTTTCAAGTTCAGATTCAAGTTCAGTTACATGAAAAAAGAAGAAACTGTCACCCAAGTTGATGTCATCTTCTTTCTTCTCCTCCTCCAGTCGATGTTCCTGAGGCGCCACCTCCTGTAGAAGTGTGAGAGGCTCACCTGCTTGAATGAAAGGCTCTGGTGTCACCTTTGGATGACACACAGTGGGACACAAACGTTGCTTTTCAGTTCAGCTTTGAGCCTTAATTCTGTTAGCTCCCTCTGCAACTTCAGTATTTCTTGTTCCCGAAGACGCTCTTTCTCCTCAAAAGCAGCTTGACATCTCTCCAAAGCAACTTGTCGTTCTTCTTCTTGTTTATTCAGAAAAACTTGGTGTGCAAGCTGTCTCTCTTGTACCTGCTTTTTTTTAAACGATAGTTCACGTTCTTGTTTTTCTACTAAAGCAGCTCGCTCTTGCTCAAGAGCAGCTCACTCCTCTCCAAGCTTCTTTCTCTCCATGGCAATCAAATGTTCTCTTTCCTCCTCCTTTTCTCTCAAACGAAGTTGCTCATTTATCTCAGGAAAAATCCTAAGCTGACCCAATTCACAAAGCACTTCACACCCCAACCATTCATCATCAGCATATTTTCTGACGTCAATGTTAAAAATGGTTTGCTACACTTAGCTTCTGTTCTCTTGTGCAGTCTGTAAAGACCTGCACTGTGGGCTGTTCAAGAAATCTCTTCAAATTGAATCGCTTAATCAGTGTCTAAACACTAAAGACAAATTAGAGAAGCCCCCAAATGTGCCAAGCACCAAGGCCTAAACACCGTCTGTTCAAAAACAGACAACCACTAACCTAGCTCAATTAGTCAATCAATTTATATCCCGGACGAGCCATCCAATAAATATGTTACGACCGCATGGAGGTCAAAACATATTTAAAGGACACTGGACACAAGAAAAAGGTTTAGATGAATTTTTATTAACTAAACTAAGAGCCTCCAGGTGGCCAGGATCCTCCCAGGCTTCTCTCACCCGTCTGGAGCGTCTTCTCCTGCTCAGCGTCCTTAAAGAAACAAAATTAAAATAAAAAGGAAAGTTCAAAAAATTGGAGGACAGGTGAGTACGGCCGAAAAGAACAAAACGCCGCCCAGGCCGACCCAATCCTGTACAGGACCGTCGTATCTTCCCAGGCGACGATCTACCTGGCCAAAAATCCCTCTAAATAAACAGAAAAGCGATAACTGAACTACCGACACCCACACTGTCAAAAGTATCAAATAAATAGAGAAAAATATGGATACAGACTCTCACTCTGTTCACTTTAGCTGTTCCCCTCCTGGGCAGCTGCTCAGACGCTTCCCTTCAGCATCTAAAAAGAAGAGTCATTCAGAGTACTGCGGTCCAAACCCGCACACCAGTTAAGCTAGAGTCCAACAAAAAACACTCTAAGTGCTCTTAGCTCTCAATAGTAGCAACTAGTCCTGTAACCAATGCCAGGCCTTAAGGGCCTATATCAGTTCCAACAGGAGCAAAACAACAACAATCTGAAAGGGTGGAGATCTCTTAGTATTGTTCAGTTCTCTGACAGTGTCACCTCAGCAGTTCCAGTGAACCTCAGCTGAATTTCACACCTTCTAGTAGACTTCAATAAGCCACCACTCGTTCAACAAGCCTCTCTTGGTACAACGAGTCTCCACACTACATAAACACACAACTCTAGAAAACACTAGAGCTGCCACATGAGCAACCTTTGCTCATACATGTGCTGTTTAAACAGCACCAGACCTAAAGAGCTTTAGGCTCAACACAAACTCCCTTCCAGGAGTACTCACCAAATGGCCAAAGGTGGACGGAGAGCACCCTTGGACCCAACAATCTGTTTCACAGATCACTTCACCAGAAGCTCTGCTTCTCTTCAAACAACTGCTTCAGAGGTCTGTCGGAGTCAGTCTTCCCACCATCACAGACATTTACACCTCCAGATGTAGGAAAAGAGCCACCTGCATCATGAAAGACCTCACTCACCCAGCACACTCACTCTTTGCCCCACTCCCCTCAGGACGGAGGTTGAGGAGCATCAAATGTAGAACCACTAGACTGAGGAACAGCTTCTACCCTGAGGCTGTTAGACTCATGAATAAATAAATAATAAAATAAACACTGCAAAATATCACATCATGCTGATGCTGATCTGTTTTCTTGTTGCTGTGTTCATCTGTGACCATCTGCTCATACAGACTCATGTTCGTGCTGCTGTTTATAATGATGTTTTTCCACTATATTAGGGCTTAGTGTATTACTAGTTGATGTTTTCTTAGTTAATTCTAGATGTTATTACTGTTTTTCTCTTGCATTTGTTGTTGGATGTAACTGGGACCCCGTGTACATAATCTCGTTTTCATCACATGTACCACATGCGGTGCAAATGACAATAAAGACTCTCTGACTCTGACTCTGACTTCATGCAGCAAACCTCTGTTTGTTTAGACAAACCTCCGTGCCTCACAGTTCTCAGCTTCAGACTTAAGAAGGGAGTTGTAGCAGGTGGTAGCATTAGCAACCAATTAAGCCTGATTAGAGAGGTGCTGAGTAATAAAAAGGTGAGTTCTTCATTGAACCAGCAGGCTGCAGCAGGTTGCAGCCAAGATAAATAAAAACAAGGATGTTTAAACGTCTAAAACCCCCAGGGTGCATAACAATCATCAGGGCTTTAGCTCCAGGGCTTGTTGACAACATCAGTTTTAGTTTGTTCATAAAGTGATGAACTTTTTTTGTCTGAAGTGTTGACATGGTGGATGTTGTAATGGAGCTAACAAACTTTAAAGCCTGCAGTGCACATATCAACAACATTCAGTCCAGAGCTTAAAAAACTCCTACAGCTTGTGTTATTGATCTGGACCGTTCTGATTTATCTGATGAAGCAGTTTAAATGCAGCTGCATGCGCGTAGCCAGGGGCAGTTCGCCTGGTTCGAACGAACCACCCACTTTGCCTATGAAGTCCCATCTAGTCATTCTATGAGGGGCAGTTCGTTCGTTTATAAATGTGGACCTTAAAATAAAGACATGTCCTGGTAGCTCACTGGAAACGCATGACTTTGCCTATGAAATCCCAACTAGTCATTCTCTGAGGGGTGGTTTGTTTATAATAAATGTGGAGCTCAAAAGTGCACACGTCCTGGTGGCTCACTGGGTAACGGATTGCGCCGTTAGCTGCTCCTAATCTTATCTAGACCTCGTGGGTTTGATTCCCACAAGGTATGACTTTTTTTTAATTTTTAGATTATTTATTCATTCCAGATTAAAAAAACTTTATGCTTTATTTCTTGTTGTTTTGTAAATAGTTTTCTTGTGTTTTTTTAATCTGGAATGAATAAATTAAAAAAAAAAAAGTCATACCTTGTGGGAATCAAACCCACGAGGTCTAGATAAGATTAGGAGCAGCTAACGGCGCAATCCGTTACCCAGTGAGCCACCAGGACGTGTGCACTTTTGAGCTCCACATTTATTATAAACAAACCACCCCTCAGAGAATGACTAGTTGGGATTTCATAGGCAAAGTCATGCGTTTCCAGTGAGCTACCAGGACATGTCTTTATTTTAAGGTCCACATTTATAAACGAACGAACTGCCCCTCATAGAATGACTAGATGGGACTTCATAGGCAAAGTGGGTGGTTCGTTCGAACCAGGCGAACTGCCCCTGGCTACGCGCATGCAGCTGCATTTAAACTGCTTCATCAGATAAATCAGAACGGTCCAGATCAATAACACAAGCTGTAGGAGTTTTTTAAGCTCTGGACTGAATGTTGTTGATATGTGCACTGCAGGCTTTAAAGTTTGTTAGCTCCATTACAACATCCACCATGTCAACACTTCAGACAAAAAAAGTTCATCACTTTATGAACAAACTAAAACTGATGTTGTCAACAAGCCCTGGAGCTAAAGCCCTGATGATTGTTATGCACCCTGGGGGTTTTAGACGTTTAAACATCCTTGTTTTTATTTATCTTGGCTGCAACCTGCTGCAGCCTGCTGGTTCAATGAAGAACTCACCTTTTTATTACTCAGCACCTCTCTAATCAGGCTTAATTGGTTGCTAATGCTACCACCTGCTACAACTCCCTTCTTAAGTCTGAAGCTGAGAACTGTGAGGCACGGAGGTTTGTCTAAACAAACAGAGGTTTGCTGCATGAAGTCAGAGTCAGAGTCAGAGAGTCTTTATTGTCATTTGCACCGCATGTGGTACATGTGATGAAAACGAGATTATGTACACGGGGTCCCAGTTACATCCAACAACAAATGCAAGAGAAAAACAGTAATAACATCTAGAATTAACTAAGAAAAACATCAACTAGTAATACACTAAGCCCTAATATAGTGGAAAAACATCATTATAAACAGCAGCACGAACATGAGTCTGTATGAGCAGATGGTCACAGATGAACACAGCAACAAGAAAACAGATCAGCATCAGCATGATGTGATATTTTGCAGTGTTTATTTTTATTTTATTTTTATTTATTCATGAGTCTAACAGCCTCAGGGTAGAAGCTGTTCCTCAGTCTAGTGGTTCTACATTTGATGCTCCTCAACCTCCGTCCTGAGGGGAGTGGGGCAAAGAGTGAGTGTGCTGGGTGAGTGAGGTCTTTCATGATGCAGGTGGCTCTTTTCCTACATCTGGAGGTGTAAATGTCTGTGATGGTGGGAAGACTGACTCCGACAGACCTCTGAAGCAGTTGTTTGAAGAGAAGCAGAGCTTCTGGTGAAGTGATCTGTGAAACAGATTGTTGGGTCCAAGGGTGCTCTCCGTCCACCTTTGGCCATTTGGTGAGTACTCCTGGAAGGGAGTTTGTGTTGAGCCTAAAGCTCTTTAGGTCTGGTGCTGTTTAAACAGCACATGTATGAGCAAAGGTTGCTCATGTGGCAGCTCTAGTGTTTTCTAGAGTTGTGTGTTTATGTAGTGTGGAGACTCGTTGTACCAAGAGAGGCTTGTTGAACGAGTGGTGGCTTATTGAAGTCTACTAGAAGGTGTGAAATTCAGCTGAGGTTCACTGGAACTGCTGAGGTGACACTGTCAGAGAACTGAACAATACTAAGAGATCTCCACCCTTTCAGATTGTTGTTGTTTTGCTCCTGTTGGAACTGATATAGGCCCTTAAGGCCTGGCATTGGTTACAGGACTAGTTGCTACTATTGAGAGCTAAGAGCACTTAGAGTGTTTTTTGTTGGACTCTAGCTTAACTGGTGTGCGGGTTTGGACCGCAGTACTCTGAATGACTCTTCTTTTTAGATGCTGAAGGGAAGCGTCTGAGCAGCTGCCCAGGAGGGGAACAGCTAAAGTGAACAGAGTGAGAGTCTGTATCCATATTTTTCTCTATTTATTTGATACTTTTGACAGTGTGGGTGTCGGTAGTTCAGTTATCGCTTTTCTGTTTATTTAGAGGGATTTTTGGCCAGGTAGATCGTCGCCTGGGAAGATACGACGGTCCTGTACAGGATTGGGTCGGCCTGGGCGGCGTTTTGTTCTTTTCGGCCGTACTCACCTGTCCTCCAATTTTTTGAACTTTCCTTTTTATTTTAATTTTGTTTCTTTAAGGACGCTGAGCAGGAGAAGACGCTCCAGACGGGTGAGAGAAGCCTGGGAGGATCCTGGCCACCTGGAGGCTCTTAGTTTAGTTAATAAAAATTCATCTAAACCTTTTTCTTGTGTCCAGTGTCCTTTAAATATGTTTTGACCTCCATGCGGTCGTAACATATTTATTGGATGGCTCGTCCGGGATATAAATTGATTGACTAATTGAGCTAGGTTAGTGGTTGTCTGTTTTTGAACAGACGGTGTTTAGGCCTTGGTGCTTGGCACATTTGGGGGCTTCTCTAATTTGTCTTTAGTGTTTAGACACTGATTAAGCGATTCAATTTGAAGAGATTTCTTGAACAGCCCACAGTGCAGGTCTTTACAGACTGCACAAGAGAACAGAAGCTAAGTGTAGCAAACCATTTTTAACATTGACGTCAGAAAATATGCTGATGATGAATGGTTGGGGTGTGAAGTGCTTTGTGAATTGGGTCAGCTTAGGATTTTTCCTGAGATAAATGAGCAACTTCGTTTGAGAGAAAAGGAGGAGGAAAGAGAACATTTGATTGCCATGGAGAGAAAGAAGCTTGGAGAGGAGTGAGCTGCTCTTGAGCAAGAGCGAGCTGCTTTAGTAGAAAAACAAGAACGTGAACTATCGTTTAAAAAAAAGCAGGTACAAGAGAGACAGCTTGCACACCAAGTTTTTCTGAATAAACAAGAAGAAGAACGACAAGTTGCTTTGGAGAGATGTCAAGCTGCTTTTGAGGAGAAAGAGCGTCTTCGGGAACAAGAAATACTGAAGTTGCAGAGGGAGCTAACAGAATTAAGGCTCAAAGCTGAACTGAAAAGCAACGTTTGTGTCCCACTGTGTGTCATCCAAAGGTGACACCAGAGCCTTTCATTCAAGCAGGTGAGCCTCTCACACTTCTACAGGAGGTGGCGCCTCAGGAACATCGACTGGAGGAGGAGAAGAAAGAAGATGACATCAACTTGGGTGACAGTTTCTTCTTTTTTCATGTAACTGAACTTGAATCTGAACTTGAAACTAAACATGAAACTGAACCTGAACAAATCCCAGGTAATCTGATGGGGATTTTAAAAACTTTGATGAGCTGAAGGAACATTACATTGACCTGAGTGAATGTAATGTAATGTTGGGGCGGCCGTGGCGTAGTGGTAATGGTAGTCGTCCCCCGATCGGAAGGTTGGCGCTTCGAATCCCGGTTCCCCACACCATGTGTCGTTGTGTCCTTGGGCAAGACACTTAACCCCGAGTTGCTCCCGGTAGGACTGGAAAGCACCTTGCATGGTAGTCTGCCGCTACCGGTGTATGAATGTATGTAGCATTCAATGTGTGTAGCACTTTGAGATTTTCACTAATGAAAAGTGTGTTATAAATTGAATTAATTATTATTATTATTGTTATTATTATTATTATTATGTTTTTTATTTAGCTCTGAAGCAGAAGAAGTCCCATTGAACTTGACTGATGACCCAGAAGAAACAGTTCCTCCTGTTTCTTTTCATTCTTTTGTAGCTCCTGTAGAAAACAATGAAGTAGATGAAGCAAAACATCTGTTGTCCAGACAACAGTTGATGGAACTACACAATAAAGACGATGACATTGACATGGGAGATAGTCTTCATCTGCTGTTTGGAACTGAACTATCCCTAGTTCAGTCAGGAGAGGACCTGAAGAGCTCAAAACAGGTACAGACACACGTGACTATTCCTCCTGTTCCACTATGTCCAGTTTCAGCAACTACTGAAAAAGATGACAGAACGATGGTGAATGATGTGGAACTGTCGCCTTAGCTAAAAGCTGAAGATGACTGTGGAAGATAACTCGTTCCTGACTGTACCACGTGAGCTGTTGACACTTCATGTTCACGAAACCTTGTCTAATACTCTTTGTATTTTCAGAGTAACTGAGAACAGAGCTGTTGCAACTGACGCAGGGATGCTTTCCAATGCAGAAAATGAGGAGGACAGATTCCCCCTGACAGTCATGACAAATATCCAGTCTTACACTGACATCATTAAACATGATGTTGGTATTTGTTTGGTGATTGGTGCTAAACAAAAGCCTTACAGGGTAGACTGAGACAAGCGTTGCCTGTTTGGCTTCCAAACATTTTGAGTGACTGTAGGACGTTTATGTTAGCAGTTTGGTGGACTAGTTAATGTTTTTAGTCCATTTGAGGAATAGGGACTGCTACAGGTAGTCCCCGACTTACGAGCGCTCTTACTTACGAGGTCCCGGACTTACGAGTATGCATCTCATTATATATATATATATTTTTACAAATGAATACATGTACAGTACTGTACAGTCACAAAGCACTTAGCCTATCCTAACACAGTTTTTAAAGATGAAGGAGTGAGTTAAATTGTTTCCCTTTCACATAAAGTGAAAATACATGTAGCTCCCTTTATGTGAATGGAGCCTGCTGGGGAGGAGGGAGACAATTCAACTGACTCCTTAACTGTGTTAGGATAGGCTAAGTGCTTGGTGACTGTAAAGTACTGTACATTTATCTATTTATAAATAAAACAAAATAAA
>JBBPBX010045458.1:0-10452 GCA_038048925.1 Garcialebias charrua
TTATTTCCTTATCTTAATGAGTCCAACACACTGAGTTAAAATTTGCCTATTAATGTCCAATCACAGATTTCGTTTAAACAGGAATCTGCTTACCTTTTTTGTAGAGGTGACCGGTCACTGATCAGTGCTCTGGACTCCGGCTCATCCTTTCCTGTCCGCGCGTGCAACCAATCTCGGTGGAACCTCCATTTGTTGGCTTTGATTCTTATCCGCCCCAGAATTCGTTTTTTGGTTCACTTTGGAACAGAAAGGAGAGATACACTCGACAGACGCTCACTTAAAGTTCCAAACCAGTTTAATTAATCATAAGTTAAAAGTCACAGAATACATTTGTTCTATCCTAACATCCATTACATTTGTTTTAAAAACGTGGACAGTGAGAGAAAAAGAGAGAGAGAGAGAGAGAGAGAGAGAAGAAGGGAGGGGGGAGAGAGGGGGACAGGGAGAACATACAACCTGATCCGTGCGCTCACTTCTGCCCTGCTGTTGGAGGATCGAAACTTTTTATACCCTTCTGTGGGGGTTTTGTTTCAGAGACTGTTGTCCCCCCTTTATTGCCAGAAGACAGGAAATACCACTGCCTCCCCCCAGCTTGCTCGGGTGGTCTCCCCAAGCCCCTGGGGGATGGGCATCGAGACACATCGATGACTAAAATAAATGTACTTATAAACACACACACTTTCGTAGACCACTAAATGACCAATTAGTATAACTGGACATTAAATTACATTAAAGATCATACCCTACTCACATATTTAGAGCTGTTCTTGTTACTTTCTAACTGAACAAACATGCAAAGCCAGAGAGTGGCTTTCAGTGGACTTCTCCCAAGTCATATATTCTACAAAGTCGTAAAACTGACAGGACAAAGAGGCACCAACTATATTATCATCCCCCAGCCTCACCAGAACAGATCCAACTTCAAGCATTCCTTCAGTACCAGGACCTCACATGAGTACATGCTGTTATGAAATAAAATATTTTTTATTCTTCGTGTTTTTATTCCACCAGAAGGGGTTTTCAAATGATGCAGTTTGTGTCCTCTCTGTCTGTCTGTCAGTTTTATGACTTTGCAGATATTTGGCTTGGGAGAAGTCCACTGAAAGCCACTCTCTGGTTCTGCAGGTTTGCTCAGTCAGGGAGTGTCAGAACAAGCCCTAATCTATGTGTGTCTTTGGTGTGGTTTGGTGTCCAGTTGCACTGATTGGTCACTTGGTGGTCTACTAGTGTGTGTGTGATTTGTGGGTGCTCAGCATTGTTGTATATTTAGTTTTGGAAACCAGAGTAAGCTGAAACCCCCTGAGGCCTGGGTAAACCAGAACAGAAGCTTTCTGGCAGTGGGGTAGGACAAGAAAACAAAGCAAAACTGCTCTTATTGGTTAAGGCAGGAAACACCCTACAAGAAAACAAAGCAAAACTTCTCTTATTGGTTGAGAGTAGGAAACACCCCACAGAAAGAGTATAAAAGTATAGGTTTCCCCTCCTCCATCAGACAACGCAGGAAGAAGCCACGAGGGAGTAACTTTCAGGTTGTATGGCCTTGTCTCCTTGAATGCGCATTCATGTTCTCTTTGTTCTCTATCTTTCTTTCTTTCTCTCTCTGTCTTCTCATATGAGATCATATATATATATAGCTTATAAAATATAACAAATGTATTCTGTGACTTTTAAACTTATGATAAATTAAACTGGTTTGGAACTTTAAATGAGCGTCTGTCGTGTTTAAGTGATTTCAGCGTATCTCCTTTTCTGATCCAAAGTGTAATCAAACAACGAATTCGAGGCGAATAAGAATCAAAGCCAACAAAAATTGGAGGATCCTACCGAGATGGTTGCACGCGCGGACAGGAAAGGATGAGCGAGAGTCCAGAGCACTGATCAGTGACCGGTCACTCCAACAAAAAAGGTAAGCAGATTCCTGTTTAAACGAAATCTGAAATTGGACATTTATAGGCAAATCTTAACTCAGTGTGTTTGGACTCCAGGGTTAATACGTGTAAAAAGAAAAAGAACGTTACAATTAAAAGTAGAATTGTAAGTTTCCAGCCAAGACTCCAGATCCCAGAGTAAAAACACGCAGTGGTTGCGCACCCAGATGATCGACGGATCAATCTGGTTGAGGGGGAGTGGGGTTCTAGAATAAATATTCGCCGTCGCTCCTGAAACCCTAGACCGAGTTCACTGTTAATCTTGTTAGGTTTTGTGGCTAACTATAAAACAGTGTCAATTAAATCCACTTATAATTTGACTTATGATAAGTGGAGGCGGGATCTGGTGAGGTGATGTATTTGTATATTACCATGCGTAAATACGTTATAATACATTAGGAATGAAGGTATTGAAAATTAAACCCACAAACAAATAAAATAAATAAAGTGTGGGACTGAGTGAAAAAAAGAAAAAATTGAGGAAAACGCGCTGACTTTCGCTGATAAAATAATCTGATAAGAGTTCCTGGACCAGTTAAAAATAGAATAAAATTAGTCGCAGAATACTAAATCCTTTTTTATGTTCTAAAATAATGGTTTCCTGCCATGTGAGGAGTCAATGCCTGCCTCACCTGCGTGACTTGTCTCTGCTCTCCAAACTGCGTGTGGCTTTCTCTCTCTGCAGCGCTGTGCTGCTCTGGACCAGTGGCGGAGTTAGACTTTTATTGCTGGGGGGGCCGAGAGGGGGCCAAAGCTATAAGTGGTCCACTTACTACGGCACAGTGGGAAAAATGGATTTATCCCAATTTTTTGGGATTTGTAGACGCTATGAAATTTTGAAACAACATATTTTTCCCTTAAAATGATACAGGCTCTCAGTTTAAATTTTTGATCTGTGATCTAAATATTTTTAAGTTTAGAAACCAAGTGGTTTTCTAAACAGCTTTAGTGTTTGACTTTGTCCACACTCATAAAATACACAATGAAGTACCCAAAAAAAAAAATAATAATATATATATATATATATATATATATATATATATAATAAATAATATATATATATATATATATATATACCGGTAAACTTAAATGGTACATATCGCCCCTTGCTGCTTTGAGCATGTAACAGTCACAAGACCACATTGAAATAAGAAATATAAAATATGATAAAAATACATTTCTGTGTTTATTTCATTTCTATCCAAGACACTATGATAAGAATGACTATATATTTAATATAGGCGGATACAGAGTACAGTATCTCTGTTTACAATTCTGGTTGGTGGTGTGCCTCGTGATTTTTTCAATGAAAACACTGTGCCTTGGCTCCAAAAAGGTTGAAAAACACTGGTCTAATGAAAATAAACAGTTTAAGTTAATTAGAATGATTAAAAAAAATAGCTAAACAAGAGCATGGTTTTGCTAAATTAGGCTGAAAAGTTGGATTAAAAATGTAGAATTAGCTGAAAAAGCTGAAACAGGCTATATACAGAAATTATTAAGTAAAATACCTTGATATCACAATATTTTTTGCCTCAATAAAAGCACGGTCCTACTTGTTATTTATTTAATTGTTCCCATACATATCTTTAAAAAATGGGAGTTAAAACTGCATATTTCTTGGTGCATTTGTGTGTACAACTGGACCAGTGCTCTGTTTTTATTTTTTATTTATTTTATAGACGTTTTAATAAGATATAACACCGCTGCGACTGTTGCTCGCTGCTCTCAGAGCCTCTCAGCTTCTGCCCAGAGAGAAGCAAGAGCCGCGCGGCTTCTCTCGTCTTCTCCCTGGCTCCCCGTTCTGCGGTTACCTTTGGAGTTCTTTTCGTTGACTCAGGGCTCGGTTCTGTCCAGCGTGGAGCACGGGGCACGAGCGTTCAGAGCTCCGCTGTGCGGCTACCTTTCTGAACTCCTGACCCACGGGGAGAGAAAAAAGAGAGGGGCAGATCTTCCTGGAGCTTTTGCTAAAAATCTGCTATGAATCATGAAATAACAAATTTAGCGTTATTTCTCTACAATATAAATAAACGCTCCTGTATTATTTTTAAATAAACAAATAAATAATGGCGATGCAATTTGAAAACATGGTGAGTCATGGACTTTAAAGAATTCAAAAACAGAAGGAGGAAAATAATGATTACTGTATTTTTAGCCTGTATGACATATTTATGGATTGCTTTTTCTTCTTAAACTTGTCACAAGATATCTGAAGATTAAATATGAAACAAACATTGAGACGCTAAAGTTAGAACAGTTTTATTTAGATACAGCAGTTAATAGAGTAATAAACGAATTCTCCACCTCTTCAGGGGTTGGTGCTGGGCTCCTGAAACACAAAAATAAACATTACATTAAAACGGTTTACACTTCTCCATTTTAACAGGACTAGATCATTTTCTACAGCGTGAATGTGGGTGAAATGAAAAAATAGAACTTCAGCTCAGCTCTGAACGAGGGTCTGGTTTTAACCAGGCTAGAAGGCCTCAGGACTGGTAACAGTTTTTTGAATAAACAAATAAAATATTTGCGGATAGTTCGAGATAAATTAATTAGGGCCGAATGAACCGTCACAATTGGAAGGATTGATTAAAAAGGATTATGACAATCTATCTCAATAATTTTAGGTTATAACACTTAAACGGGAAAGTTGGAAAATTACGTGAACCTCCCGTTAGCATAGCATAGGCTACCTAACAGCGGACATTTTATAACTTTGTAACGGTAGACAGCTCACATCGGATTCGCTAACAAAGCGTACAGTGGCGCGTCGGGTAGATAAACAATATCGACTTTAAATAATCCAAAGTTGGTTTTTGTAGACGAATTTAGCAGCTAACAGCAAAGCTAACGAGCCACTAGGTCCGACTGGTTCACGAGACGTAGTCTTATAATTTGTGTATAGGCCGTGAGAATGTAGAACCGAACGCATCATACTTGTATTTTCCAATATAAGAAGCAGAGAAAGTGGATTACGTACTTTTGTGAATAGTTCCAGTGAATGTCCACGTCTTGTGAGCGTTCCGGACGCAAAAGACAGTCGTTTCCTGTATAGCCTGAGCAGGGTTGCCAGGTGAGAAATGTAGGATTATCGTACACCCATTATAAACAAAATAATAAGTACTGTACTGTAGCGTCTAACAGGCACTCACAGCTTTGTGGCGTCAGTACTGGGGGGAACCATAGACATTAATACGCATTATTGTCTGGTGGTAATTAATGAGCTCTACAGAAAGTCTTCTGTCACATTTAGAAAAGCACGATTAGCTGGAATTCCAAGACGCCTTCAGGGTTCACGAAAAACTCCGACAGACAGTTGTGACAGGCTGATGGAAACCGGTCACAACTACACGTTCACAGAATGGCGAAATTATTGTATTTTTGGCCTTTGTCGGGATTATTGATCGTACATCGTACAGAGGGCAAAATTATCGTACAAATACGAAAATTATCGTACACCTGGCAAACACTGAGCCTGAGTATAATGGAGACCCCTGATGGACGAAAAAAGGTACTGCAGACAGGAGCATAATAATTTCTAGAAAAGCCAAAAACAGGTCGGAGTCACTTTTATTTTTTAATTTAGTCATCCAGTTGGGTTATTCGTTCTGAAACATTTAATAAAAGTAAAGGGATGCAGGTACAGAGTTTAATAACTGTTTGGAGTCAGATGAATAAAAGAAGAGGACAGATTGGGGTTTGAAGAATTAATAATAATAATAATAGTAATGAATTCTATTTATAACGCACTTTTCATTAATGGAAATCTCAAAGTGCTAAGGAGGGAGTAGCCCTCACAGACAGGTCTTAAATAAATACATCTTTAATTTTAATCTATTGAGGACATAAATTGAATCTCAATTTATAATAAGTGGAGAGTTGGACTTTAAAAATCGACTAAGGGATGACAAAGACCCGGCAGGGGGCTTTAGTCGGCCCGCAGATGAATCTGAATTATAAAAAAAAAAAAAATAATAATAATAAACGCTATTTTCTTAAAAATCTGCAGTAATAAAACAGCTACGCTCGAAGCTCAATTTATGGGTTCACAGTTGCTATGTGGAAAATGGATTTAAAATTCATTCATTTCTAAATTTTGATGCACTTTTAACATGCAGGAAAGGGTTTTAACACTAGAAGTCCCAGGATTTTCGACCTCCCCCCAGAAGTCCTGAAAGAGGGTCAAAAGACCCTTAGTCCAAACCAACCATTAATGGGTCCACATTAGTGGGCCATTAACTGCCTTTTGTTATAAATATGCGTGCACACAACTCAGACACCCCCACCACACCAGACTGCACAAACTGCATTCCAATGTTTCCACCAGGTAAGTAAGACTCTGGTTGCACTTCCCCCGTGAGTCAGAAGAGAGGCCCTGACCTGAATTCACACATAACAAACCCTGAAGTTATCTCACAGTTGAACATTTTGGGACATCCACTGAACGGAAAGCTTTGTCTGCTCCAGAACAGTTTTATGCATGAAATTGTCTCATTCTGCTGTGCTGACTATCCTGTAACTTTGATGTTCTGTCAAATAAATTATTTTGCTTACCAGTAGTCTCTCTCCTTGTCCTTGGCGCATGTATATACGGTGCGTGCCGGCACATGCAGGTGGCCCATTGCTGTGTTCTAAAACATGCTTGACCTATTGTTGTCTGTCACCTGACGGACAGACACAGGTCACATGACATGAAGTCAACTGATGGACCGACACTGGTCACTCGACATGAGGTCAACAGACGGACCGACACAGGTCACACGGCATGAGGTCAACTGACGTACCAGCATAGGTCACATGACCTGAGGTCAACTGACGGACAGACACAGGTCACATGACCTGAGGTCAAGTGACGGACTGACACAGGTCACATGACCTGAGGTGAACTGACGGACCAACACAGGTCACATGACCTGAGGTCAAGTGACGGACCAACACAGGTCACATGACCTGAGGTCAAGTGACGGACCAGCACAGGTCACACAACATGAAGTCAACTGACGGACTGACACAGGTCACATGACCTGAGGTCAACTGACGGACCGACACAGGTCACATGACATGAGGTCAACTGACTGATCGACACAGGTCACATGACCTGAGGTCAACTGACGGACCGACATAGGTCACACGACATGAAGTCAACTGATGGAACGACACTGGTCACTCGACATGAGGTCAACTGACGGATCGACACAGGTCACACGGCATGAGGTCAACTGACGTACCGACACAGGTCACATGACCTGAGGTCAACTGACGGACCGACACAGGTCACATGACCTGAGGTCAACTGACTGACCGACATAGGTCACATGACCTGAGGTCAAGTGACGGACAGACACAGGTCACACGGCATGAGGTCAACTGACGGACCGACACTGGTCACACGACATGAGGTCAAGTGACGGACTGACACAGGTCACATGACCTGAGGTGAACTGACGGACCAACACAGGTCACATGACCTGAGGTCAAGTGACGGACCAGCACAGGTCACACAACATGAAGTCAACTGACGGACTGACACAGGTCACATGACCTGAGGTCAACTGACGGACCGACACAGGTCACATGACATGAGGTCAACTGACTGATCGACACAGGTCACATGACCTGAGGTCAACTGACGGACCGACATAGGTCACACGACATGAAGTCAACTGATGGACCGACACTGGTCACTCGACATGAGGTCAACTGACGGACTGACACAGGTCACACGGCATGAGGTCAACTAACGTACCAACACAGGTCACATGACCTGAGGTCAACTGATGGACCGACACAGGTCACATGACCTGAGGTTAACTGACTGACCGACACAGGTCACATGACCTGAGGTCAAGTGACGGACTGACACATGTCACATGACCTGAGGTGAACTGACGGACCAACACAGGTCACATGACCTGAGGTCAAGTGACGGACCAACACAGGTCACATGACCTAAGGTCAAGTGACGGACCAGCACAGGTCACACAACATGAAGTCAACTGACGGACCAACACAGGTCACATGACATGAGGTCAACTGAGGGACCGACACAGGTCACATGACCTGAGGTCAACTGATGGACCGACACAGGTCACATGACCTGAGGTCAACTGACTGACCGACACAGGTCACATGGCATGAGGTCAACTGACTGACCGACACAGGTCACATGACCTGAGGTCAAGTGACGGACAGACACAGGTCACACAGCATGAGGTCAACTGACGGACCGACACTGGTCACACGACATGAGGTGAACTGACGGACCAACACGGGTCACTTGACCTGAGGTCAACTGACGGACCAACACAGGTCACATGACCTAAGGTCAAGTGACGGACCAGCATAGGTCACACAACATGAAGTCAACTGACGGACCAACATAGGTCACATGACCTGAGGTCAAGTGACGGACCAACATATGTAGCCCACTGAAAGGGACAGGGGGATTTAGAAGCCAAGTTCACTTGCGCAAAAAAGCGCAGCCTTAGTCAAATTAGTGTGCCCCCTCCTGTGGTGCGCCAGTAATGGCCTTATTTACAAAACAAAAGCGCCTGTTAACAGCTCATTATAGGATGTTAGCTAAAATCCTTCGGGTCACTCGACCCGTCTCTGGGTTCCAAAGGTAGAAATGTTGAATGACCCTTCTCTGGGACTTCTAGTGTAGAACTGTATTTTGTATGTCCAGAAGCCCAGATTTAGCTTTTTTAGATCTCTCTACCTGGATTATTGAGCATGCATCAGGGTATTTAACAAAACAGTTTGTTGAATAAATGTTTTAAAACGTGCAATCACTGATCAGTTCTTTAATATGTAATGCACTTAAATGTTAAACTGAGTAAAAATGTAAAAGGACAATTAATTTAATGTTAATATTTTTATAATTTCTTTATTCTTTGCACTAATACAAAGACAAAAGTGGACTTTTGGAATGAGTATTCTGGTCTGACCCCCTTGAGATCAGATTAAGCTGTATGCGGCCCCCAGATCAAAATGAGTTTGACACCCCTGGACTAATAGTTATATACCTGGAACAACAGGCCAAAATGAAAGAGCCCACATTTTACTTTGAATAAATGAGCCACTGAGCTTAATAATTTCAAATTGACAATTTAGGAGGGCATGAAAATACACACGATACATAAATAAATCCAACAAGAAGGCAGATCTTAGAAGGCTCAAGGAATTTGCTAATTATCATAGACTGTATACTAGCAAGGGGGTCTTAGAAGACCGTACATTGTACGTTCTGAAATGAAAGTAGGCTACAGTATTTTTTGATTTCAGGGTTAAATTGATTATTTCACTTTTAGGTAAACTAATGTTTTGGATCTGTTGTGCAGATCAGATTAACACTAGGAATACCAGAATATTCAGATGAGTACTACACTTACCAGAGCCTGTCAAATTACAGATTGATGGATTTGCATTCAATTAGGTTTGTGTGACCCCCTGGGGCTGAAGTCTTTTGTGTGCTCAAAACATCCCCCCAGTAGCCAAAACAAAACACCTCCCCCATATTCCAACAACAACATTCCTTTTGCAGGTTGAAAGTGCAGCTTTTTACAACACAGACCAAACTTTTGGAGATGTTGATGACTCTTTGCAAATGTCAATGCTAGAAACTTCAGTTTATTTTATAGATATACGTTTTATACTTTTTATACTACTATGCAAAAACTCAGGACAGTATTACACTTTTATTATTTCATTTTATGCTTATGTTCATTGGGTGTTTGGTGTTTTAGGGGTGTTTGGTGTTTCAGTGTTGGTGTAAATTTTCATACTTTTATACTATTATGAAAAAACTCAGGACAGTGTTACACTTTTTTTACTATTTTACTATTTTATGCTTATGTTTATTAAATGTTTTAGTGTTTAGTGTTTAGATGGTTACTGTTGCACCGAGGGACTGAGAGAAACGCAATTTCGGTCCTGTGTATGTCCTGTACATATTGTAGTTCTGACAATAAAGTTGACTTTGACTGCCTCTAAGCGAGCAGGTCCCCGGTTCAAATCCTGGTCCGGGGGCCTTTCTGGGTGGAGTTTGCATGTTCTCTCCGTGCATGCGTGGGTTTTCTCCGGGTGCTCCGGTTTCCTCCCACAGTCCAAAAACATGCATGTTAGGCTGATTGTTAACTCTAAATTGACCCTAGGTGTGAGTGAGACAGGTCCCTCTTGTAAATGAGTCCCCGTGGCTCAACGAGTCCAGCCTGTATAAATAAAGGTTGAATGAATGAATGAACAAACTGATATGGAGAGAACACAAATTCTGTAAGAATAAAAATACTAAATATCACCTACAGTATTCCACGGTCAAGGCGGGATTGCATTGGTCACTTTTATCTGAAGGCGGCGGGATTGTACAGGTGGTCCCCGACTTACGAGGACATCGACTTACAGGCCTTCGGCCTGGAAACCCTGCTATGGACCGTGTCAGTTCATAAGTTTCTCCGCGGAGACACATGCGCTTTATGTGAACGGCGGTTTTGTCAGGAAGGCATCTTTGTCCTTCCTGGACGAAGGA
>JBBPBX010045459.1:12579-27017 GCA_038048925.1 Garcialebias charrua
ACACACACACACACACACACACACACACACACACACACACAGATAGATTAGTTTAATGCACTTCAGTCAAGTCACTTTGGTCTCACAACATATCAGGGTTCACTTTAGTTTTGTTAGCTACATAAAGCTAGATTAAATTAAATACAGTACACATTTAGTAATTACATTAGACAAATATGGTTACAACCAATTATTTGTTTATGAATAAACTGTATAAATAAAGGTCGAATGGATATGTACACACTAAAACTGCTTGATTTAGGGCTTTGATTGTGCTGTTAATACAGAATAAACTTTAA
The DNA here is from genome assembly GCA_038048925.1 of Garcialebias charrua. Lineage (NCBI taxonomy): Eukaryota > Metazoa > Chordata > Actinopteri > Cyprinodontiformes > Rivulidae > Garcialebias > Garcialebias charrua. The sequence goes on from JBBPBX010045459.1 coordinate 12,879, forward strand.
ACAGTACTTGAAAGTGTGATAAAATGTATATTATAAAAGGTGTAGAAACACACCTGTTCCCTATAACACAATAAACCACAACACCAAAAAACAAACATCTGAATAAGGTTGTCAGTGCAGTTGCTGTACTGTACTACAGTACTGTACTGTACAGTACTGAAACAGGTAGCTAATAAAAAGTACTTTACATTTCTATTGATTTACAACAGTACAAAGCAAACTACAGACCCACATTCCGAAACAGATCCCCATTTACTCAGTTATTCTGTATAAAAACATAATTTCCCATGTGTCGAATTAAAAGAACTGATATTTTTACTTACCGGTACTCTGAGCACACGGACTGCTACAGAAACCGGCAGCTGTCAGTGTTTGCTATCATTAGCTTTAGCAACACAAGCAGCTATGTGTGTATTTTTAGCTAAGTAGAAGTTGGTGCACACGAGTGCGAGGTTATTTATTATTAACCAGCAAAGCTGAATTCAATAAACAACAGCTAATATGGGCAATAAATGTGCACAAATAAATAATTAAAAAGAAAAAAAAAACCGTGGCTTTTGCATAAATACGGTAAGCATGAGCTAGTCTAACAGGAAGTGTTCAGGAGCGTCACTGCTGCGTCTCGATAGCGCAGTGTGACGTCACATTACGGAAAAATAGCATTTTTACAGATCTATTAGTTAGTAAACTGTAATTTTTTTTTATTATATGCCCAGTTTTTGAGAATCTAGATCTAAAAGTCTTACCTCTGATTCCAGGTCAGATCATCTGCTGACAGTCTCTAGGTCAGGTGCTGTTTGACCTTTGTTTTAAAACTGTTCTGGCAAATTCTTGTTTACGCAGTGTTTCTATTTTAACAAAGGGTTTGAACACAATGAACCCTCTGGTTTTTATGCATGTTGGAATGTGGCTTCAGGTCATTGTGGGTGACTGAAATACTCCAAAACCTGACAAGCCCACCACCACTTTTAGTGAGTCAACTCTTCTGTGGGACAAAATATTTCCATTTAAACCAATGAGCAGTAGACTACAGTATCAAGAACATTAAGTATTATTAGTATATTACCAACCCCCTTTTATTCAGAATAAAAACACAAACAAACAAACAAAACACTGTGTTTACGCACAGTGACAAAACTTTTCAACACACTTTTGCAAACGTAACAGCTACTTTCCTATACAGTATTTACAAAGCATAACCATTATAAACTATGCAATAGCACAAGGTTAGCATAAATTACATTATTCACATTAAATACACAATAGTTAGTTCACAGTACCACAGTTTTGTACAAAACAGACACCAGAGCTGAAATATTAAACAATGACAATTTTTGTTTACCTGTACTCAAATTTAATTGACTATCAAGAATAAGCATCCATGTTGGACTGTGATAATATCTGAATGCTTTTAATGAGTGTGTATTTCAGCCCATCTCAACAAATAAACATTGTCTTCTTTATAAACAAAGCCTACATCATTAATAAAGCATTAGTTCAAATTATTTCAACTAGGGTTCTGCAGAAAAGTGAATACCGGTAACTATTAATATCTTCCCTGTTGTAGAAAACTCTTTGAATGATCTCAGATAAGTGAAAGGGTTTTATTCTGCCCAAATTGAGCTGATGGTTAGTCTGAGCCGAACCATGGATTTTTGCTGTCATAACTTAAAAGAACTCTAACTCAAAAATGTCATAGTGATTCTTTTTTATTAATGTATTAATTTATTGCATGTTTGATCATCAATCAAGTCACGAATAAACCTTATTTCTCCAAACTGAGGTGGTTAAAAAGCTATGTACAACAGGTAAGATACTTATTGTTCACAACCTCATAACACAACCCCATTTCAAGTGTTCTGAACCACACCTTTAAAGCTGTGTTTCGGCACATGGATCAGATGCAATCTTACGGTGCAAGATGACAAATATCAAAGGGTCTTTTTCTTTTAATATTAGGTGTTTGCGTTTTGTGATTCATAAAGCTATTTTAGCTCTTCACAGCATCTCAGTGTTTTTTCTTCTTTATTTCACAAAGATCATGCATGCTCTGAGGTGGATGCATTATTACTGGCAGCCACACTCGTCCACGACCATGTTTTCGTGGTGCCGAAGGAGCATTTCTCCGTTCTCATAGTACAGCATGCTCAGCGGGCTCATTTTGGTTGCAGCACAGCACGGTGTCACCACTCGCTCCGGACAGTAATGTTTCAGCAGACTCTTGAAAATGGAGAGAGAAAAACGAGATTTAGGTGCATTGCAATGTTGGATCATTTCTGTAGAGAAAAAGTGAAGCACCAGTACCGTAATAATGTTTATTCTAGTGGAGGATGTTTTATATAAAGTAGTGGTATTTATATGAATAATTTTGTCTAAAAAGTGTCCAAAACCCCCCACACAAAATGTTAAACATATACCGTATTTTTTGCCCTATAGGGTGCAGTTTTTTGCATAATTTGCAAGCCCTGCACCTAAGCGACGTATTTATGGATTTCCCATTTATAAACCAATTTTTGGCTGAAATATGACAGTTTTAATTTTTTTCTGACTGAAAATATGTATGCAATAGGTAAAAGTGGCTATTATTGACACAATTGGCTTGCCAAAGCCGGCCACCTCATTCTGCTCGTTGGAGCAACCGTCAAATCAGCTTCATTTCGCTGCGCCGCCCTGGCAAAATGCAGCTAATTTGACCATTAAAGTGCATTTATCAGAGTCAGAGTCAGAGAGAATTTATTGTCATTTACACCGCATGTAGTACATGTGTTGAAAACGAGATTATGTACACAGGGTCCCAGTTACATCCAACAACAAATGCAAGAGAAATACAATAATAACATCTAGGATTAACTAAGAGAGACATCACATCAGCTAGTAATACACTAAGCCCTAATGTAGTAGAAAAACATCATTATAAACAGCAGCACGAACATGAGCAGATGGTCACAGATGAACGCAGCAACAAGAAACAGATCAGTACAGTATCAGTATGATGTGACATTTTGCAGTGTTTATTCTTATTATTTATTTATTCATGAGTCTGACAGCCTCAGGGTAGAAGCTGTTTCTCAGTCTAGTGGTTCTACATTTGATGCTCCTCAACCTCCGTCCCGAGGGGAGTGGTGCAAAGAGTGAGTGTGCTGGGTGAGTGAGGTCTTTCATGATGCAGGTGGCTCTTTTTCTGCATCTGGAGGTGTAAATGTCTGTGATGGTGGGGAGACTGACTCCCACAGACTTCTGTGCAGCCTTCACCACTCTCTGCAGAGCTTTTCTCTCTGCAACTGTGCAGCCTCCATGCCACACGTTGATGCTGGAGCACAGGACGCTCTCCACTGCACACCTGTAGAACGAGGTGAGGACTGGGCTTCTCAGACCGGCTCGTCTCAGCCGTCTGAGGAAGTAGAGTCTCTGATGACCTTTCTTGATCAGGCTGGTGGTGTTATTGCTCCAGCTGAGGTTATCATTCAAGTGTACACCCAGGTATTTGTAGCTGGAGACCACCTCCACCGCAGATCCACCTATATACAGTGGGGTGTGGGTGTGTTTGTTCCTTCTGAAGTCCACAATCATCTCCTTCGTCTTCTTCACATTCATGTGAAGGTTGTTCTCTTTGCACCAGCTCTCCAGATGTTCCACCTCCTGTCTGTAGCTGGATTCATCATTATCTGTGATGCATCCCACCACAGCTGTATCATCTGCAAACTTAACAATATGACAGCCTGGATGTGTGGCTATACAATCATATGTGAGCAGAGTGAACAGAAGAGGGCTCAGCACACATCCCTGAGGAGAGCCAGTGCTGAGGGTGATGGTGGATTTATTAAGTTTAACGAGACACAACTTTGCTATAACGTCGAGCAAACAAATATAATTGTTTTAGGTGCTTATTTTGTTGAATTTCGAAGAAATGCACAACCTGATTTTTCGCTCTGCCTGCATGCTCTAGGAGCACCGAGGTAGCAAATACTTTTGAAATACAGCTGATTTGACCGCTAGTCCTTTTATTATGTAAAAGTTAAACTGAGACACCTTTGCTATAAAGTCGAGCAAAAAATAATTGTTTTTAGGTGTTTTATCTTGTTCAATTTCGAAAAAATGTGCAGCGACTCGTCCCTCTGCACATGCCTTCTTCTGCGAATCGGCTTTTCAAATGCAGCTGATTTCACTGTCAAAGTGCATTTTTAATCAAATAACTAAAACACACCTTTACTATAATTTTGAGTAAACAAACAATTGTTTTCAAGTGTTAATCTTGTTAAATTCTTGTTAAAAGTCCTCCCGTGCACTCCTGCGGCCGCCATTTGGCAGCCAATCCATTTTTGGCTCAACACTGGCCCCCATTTCCGGGTTGTCAGCGGTGATGCATAATAGATGATGTATATGGTGAAGAAACATATTTATGGATTTTTCTATTTATTAGACAAATTTGGACTGTTGCGACTTATAAGGTGGTGCGACGTGTACTGCGGAAAATACGGTAAGTAAATATTTTCCACGGCAACTTCAAACTGGTCTTGTATTTTAGTAGTAATTACTTAAATTCTTGCATTTTTTTTATTACAATTATGTTGTTTTAGGTGTAACAGTTTTGTGGTTTTATATGATCAACCATTTTGCTGCATTCAGACCTTTTCTAATTTAAGGCAAATGTAAACCTATAGGAAATTACTCAACCATCAGTGATTACTCAAGATCAGCATCTTCTGTTTTGTGTCATAGTTTCCTGGGGGTGAAACTGTGTCAACACAAGAACATGTTACAGTGAAATGACAGCTTTTGTTAAACTGTGACTTATTTTATATTAAAGCTTTTAACAAGTTGAACAAAATGCTGGTGAAGATTCTCAGTCGTCCAGGACATGATCAAATCAAAAAAGGCGTTCAATACAGAACAACTGGATTTATTTGTAGCAACAAGACCTTTCGCTTCTCATCCGAGGAGCTTTATCAATTCAGTGAGGAGACAGTGAGAGGGAGAAGTTATAACAGGATAAGCCATTGACACGCATGTCAGGTTGAACAAACAGGACCTTTTCCATGTTTTGTCAAATTGCATCTATGGTAAAGGTAAAGAGTAAAGGGGCTGAACACAAATGCACATTGTTCATTTCAGATTTTTACTTTTAAAATGTTTTCAATATCTTTTCCTTCCACTTCACAGTCGTGTTATTTTGTGCTGGTCCAGCACATAAAACACCAGTAAATTATTCTGGAGCTTGTGTTTGCAACGTGACAAAATGTGAAAAAGTTCAAGGGGTGTGAAAACGTCAAGGTCCTGTAAAAAAGAAAGGGCAGATACTGAGCTCAGGGGCCGTGCATCCAGAGATGAAGTCAGTTTGTTTTATGGTTTAAAATCTACCGTATTTTCCGGCCTATAAGTGACAGTTTTTTTCCCTAATTTTCATGTCTTGCAACTTATGCGGCAAAGAGACATATTTATGGATTTTTTCCCATATTTTTAGACCAATTTTTGGCTGAGATATGACCGTTTCCATTCATTCTGACAAAAAAAATGAGCAGTACCACTTTCGGCCGCTAGGGTCCACCGACCGTTCCCAGCTCATGTGTCCGACAGCAGCCTCCTCTGCTCGGACTCACTCTGTCGCAGCACGGCCTCCTGCTCTCTGGAGGTCTGAACTACTGTTACCTCAGTGTTTTACTGTTAGCAAAATAGCTCAAGAACCACAGGACAGATTTTGATGAAACTTACAGAAAGTAATCACTGGATGGACATTTACAACGTATTAGCTTTAGGAGATGTTTGAGCTAAAATTCAATTTATTTATAATTTATTTTCGCAGTGCGCGCGCACGTTTGGAAGACCTCAAAGCGAAACAATTTAAATCAAGCTGATTTTGACCATTACGTTAATTTTTAAAGGTAAAGTTCAGCTCAGAAACACTTTTGCTATAATTTCAGCAAACAAATGTATTTTTTTTAGGTGTTTATCTTGCTAAATTTTAAAGAAATGCAGCGTTCCCACCCGTGCGGGTGCACGTAGCGAAACAAATTTTTAATCCAGCTGATTTGACAATTACGTGTCATTTATTAAGGAAAAGTTCAGCTAAGACACATCTTTGCTATAATTTTCAGCAAACAAATAATTGTTTTTACCGTGTTAATCTTGTTAAAGTCCTTCCGTGCACGCTCCTGCGGCCATTTCGCAGCCAATCCATTTTTGGCAAAACACTGGCCCACATTTCCGGGTTGTCAGCGGTGATGCATAATAGATGCGACGTATACGGAGGTGCGACACGTTTATGGATTTTTCCACTTTATTGGACATAATTGGACTAATGCGACATATAGGGCGGAGCGACTTTCAAGCCGGAAAGTACGGCAGTTTTATTTAAAAATGATGTGCCGAACTGTGTTCATCCGTTGGCCTACGGTAATTTGGCCCCCGGGCCGCCAGTAGAATATCCTTGCTGTAAATACAAAGACGCATTGATTACCTGCATGAAGGCATGATTGGTTGGATTTAGGTCTTCCCCCAGAGGACCAGCGCAGGAACCTTCACAGCGGTAGGCGTTGTATTTTTTTGGAAAGACGATCCAGGACGCCCAGCCGATTTGATTAAAATCGACTTCCAGGTCCACTTTGCGACAGAACGACTTTTCCCCTCCTCTCGTGAACGCCTGCGGGCTTCTCACGTCTTGTTGTTCTCCGTGGCCCCGTTTGCTCCTGCGCCTCTTTGGCCAGTGGACACGTTTGGTTTCAGCCGGGGACAAGAACTTGGATTGTTCGGCTGTGTGGAGCAAGCTCGCTTTGGCCCTCGAGTTTTTATCCGATCCCGTGTGGGAGAAGACAACCAGCAAGGCCCGGTCGCTCACGTTCTGCGCCACAAACGCAGGTTGACCGGGAGTAGGCAGGTCTGTCATTTTCTGCACTTCCCTTTGTCTTGGTGCTCTTTGGATTTGGATTCTTGTCGCCGAGTTTTGCCGAAGCCAGCCCAAGAGAGGGCCGGTCATGTTGAACACCTTCCAGCTGTTTGAAGACGTGACCAAAGACGAGTCGTTGAGCAGCCACACTGGACTGTGGTCCAGGTTGCTCACCTCCACGGTGAGGCTGGAAGCATTTTGTGAGCGAGGAAGCTTGATCCTCAGCTCTGCTGCTTGGATGTGTTTGTCAGCCAGCAGGACGTGGAGGTCAAATGTCACCACCCAGCGCTCGCGTTTGCACGTCAAACCTGTCGTAAACAGCACAAATATCACCGCAATCTTAATTACAGTGCACGTTGCATAATTTATTCATTTTTATTCATTTTATAAATGAGATACAACAATTAACATGTATGTAATTGTAAAGAAAATAATATATGAAAATATTTACAATAATGAAATACAACAATTAACATACCGGTATGTGTAATTGGAAAAGAAAAAAAAAACATATGAAGAAAAAAACGTTTTTAAAATATAAAATGAAAGGTAGCAGATGAAGAATATATCTAATTAAATCAGCTCCTTATTTATCTAATAAGAATTTAGACAAATGTTCTATAAATAATAATAAGTAAATAACTTATTCAATTTTCAATTATATTATTACTCAAACAAATATAAATGAATGCATTTAAATGAGTAATAAGGTTAAAACTGGTAAACTGGTTAAGGTTGAATTGTTAAACAAATATAAATGAATGTATTTCAATAACAATTCAACCTTAACCAGTTTTTTAAAGACAGGGATTGATTTAATAACTTTAACAGGGAATAAAAAAAACACATTATGACTGTGCCAATCACATCAAATTAAGGCCCAATTCATAGAAGTAACCATGATATCTCTATTTGGTCAGATCAACTTGAATTTTTTTAAATAAAAATCTACTTTTTCAATTGAATTTTGAAAAAAGTGCAAACAATAAGTGGCCTAAAAAAGTAAAATGTGTCTGAATAAGCCATCAGTGGAAACAGTCCTGGCTGTTTTCAACCAAGAGCCAATCAGCTGCCACTAAAACAGCTTTATCAATAATATGGAAGATTGATTATACAGTAGAAGGCACGACTCTTTACATATTATCCACCCTGCCCCACTCTGGGCCCTTGAGCAAGACTTAACCCCCACCATCTGCTCCCAAACAGGTCTCTCTTGAAAATGAGTGCTCGTGACTCAACGAGACTAAATAAAGGTTAAATTAAAAATGAAATAATATTTAAAAGGTGAAAACAGGAGATAATATTTTGTAGTGTCTGTCTGTCACTAAATTATGTTATGAGGACGAATTTGAAACATGAATGAAGATGGCCGCCACAGCCAGCTGACAAAAAAGCTTTGTGAAACCAAGATATAGAACTAGTTTAAGGGGTTGGTCAACCTCAATCAAAGGAATTGATCTTTGCAACAATCTGGAAACTGGTATTAAAAATGCTAAATCAATGACCATCTTTAAAAATATGATCAAAACAAATTTCTTGCAAAAATATAAATGATAACCATATTGTGTAATAGATGTCTTCTTTGAAATTCTTTTTCTTGGAATTATATGAGTTGTTTTCTTTTCTTCAATCTGTAACCTTTTAGATTGTTTTATTTATTTTTATTTTTTTATTTTTTTGTGTGTTGTTTGAATTATCTTTGTAATAGGGGGCAGAAAAAATACGATTTTTTTTTCTTCTGTCTGCACCCCTTCATTTAATTTTATACTGTGCGGTCTCAAATGTAAGATTGTTCTTGTGTTGTATTTAAAACGAATAAATTTAATTAAAAAAAATAAAAAATAAAATAAAAGCAGTAAGTGTCAACTTTACAGATATTAAACTAAAGTTTGGACAGACACATATATTGAGTCCCAAAGGGTTCCACATTTAATTTTTGCCATCAAATGTTTTGAATCAACTTTGTACGTCTGTAAGCAAAATATCTCGTGTACCACTGGGCAGATTTTGACTAAAACTACCGGTACTGTTTTTTCTCAACACAAGATGATCTTAGTCTAAAACTCCGGCATGAAAGGCGGCGAGCAATATAAACTAGACCATTAATTTTCTTTTAGTGTTGATCCTTGCAGCTATAGCTGCATGTGTAAGAATTAATATTAATTGCACAAAACAAAGCAGATTTAATCTGATCATGTTACGACCTGTTCTCCCATCGCTGCCAAGGCTGCAATTCAATAATCAGGTGGTTTGAACTATTTGGTTTAATCCATTATTGTCTTTGGAAATGGCTAGAGCAGGGGTCTGCAACCTTTATGATCAAAAGAGCCATTTTTACACCTTCATCTCCATTAAACGTGTCTGGAGCCACAATAACCTGCTACAACTGTGGTTATCAACTGGTGGCCCGTGGGCCACTTTTAAAGTTTGCTGGAGGGGGCTTTTATGGCCAGTAGGGAGTGACATTATAAAGCAAAAAATATCTAATGATTTTTAACATTTATTAAAGTAAAAGACCAGATTCTTGTAAATAAAAGGCAAAAAAAAAAAAATCTGTTTTTACAATCGATATTTAATTTAAAAAAAATGTAAACTCTGCAGATAAAGAACTACTTGTTGCTACAAATAAAGTCCAGTTGTTCTGTATTGAACGCCTTTTTTGATTTTATCATGTCCTGGACGACTGAGAATCTTAACCAGCATAAAGAAATAAAGCGCATGAGCTTGTTTTACTACTCGCGTCAGTGTATATTTGCAAACGAAATGACAGGAAAACTGTTTAAACGAGTCATTTTTGTTTGTGTAACCAGTAAAATTCAGTTTTATGTCAGTTTTGGTCCAAGCTTGAAAGAGCCGCTGCAGAGGGACCACAAGAGCCGCATGTGGCTCCAGAGCCACAGGTTGTAGACCCCTGGGCTATAGAGTCTTGAGCAAAAGTTCAACTCATCCCAATGCACTCAAATCAAACTAAAATCAATCATTTTACTCCTTCCTTCCTTCCTTGCCTTGTGCACATCCACACATGCAACTGGGATGTGAAACTGGATTCCACAGCTGCAGGGATGCTTGTTGTCGGCTATGCCACCTTTAAATCCTGAGCTCTAATCAGGCCAATGTGTGAAGAAGAACTAAAGGCCAGTTGTTGATTTGACCCAACAAGAGATTTGTTTGGGGAGGGTGAACGTCTGGCGAGGTGCCCAACAATAAACATCACCTATTTTGGAAGGAGAAGAAGAAAAGGGTTTGCATTCACACCCTGAAAGGATGTGGATTGACGCCTCTGCAGGTTGTCTGGCAAACAATGACAGAGCAATAAATAAATAAAATTAAAAATAAAACATGTTAATTGCCCCCTTTTTTGTTTAAGACTAATGAACCAGTTTTGCAAAGAAATAAACCAAATCTTACTTTTCGCCATTAAACTCTTCACGGTGTCCGCGCGCCTTGACGCATCTCGCTCCAGATGATCCAGGGGTTTGGAGAAGTTGGACCTGAAGTTCCTGTAGAGGTGCATCATGTAGAGCGGCAGGCGGTGCCCGGGCAGCCCGTCTCTGGGTCTCTGGACGCCGTGCGCCAGCAGCACCAGCAGCAGCGACGCGTGCAGCGCGGCTCCCAGAGGAGCTCCGAGTGAGCGCGTCATGCTGTCACCACCACATCCCTCTGCCAGGGGAGATCATGGGCTGAACCTTCTCTGTATATACATACATACAGTATATATATACCCCCACCCACCCGCTTTCATAGTTAACACCTTGCTGGGAACATTACAGGAGACTGACGTGCGTCCTGCTGGCGCCTTTTTTTACCTGGCAACTCCTCGTCCATTCAGTTGGTAATGAGCGGCTGGCTTGCGCCGCGTCCTGCTCCATAAACTGATTATTATATGGAAGCCATTGTGTCTCATATTTCAAATTAAAATGGATTAATAGAAATGCTTTTTAGTTTCCAAATAAAGCAGCACATTTTGACTCATAAATAAAATTTAAAATGAATAATCCAAACTGCATTTTCATTTTCTTCTTCGAGACTGCTCAATTTGTAAATTAATTAAAATGATAAATAAAATAACGTTTAACATTTAATTTTCAAAATATGTCCTAGTAAAAAGGGACCAAAATTCATTTTGAAATGTCAATTTTGAAAATTAAAATGAAATAGCAGAAATGCTTTTTCATTTCAAAGTCAAGCTGCCTTTTTTGTCTCATAAATAAAATTTTAATTAAATCATTTTATTTTCTAAATCAAGACTGCTCATTGTGTAAAGTAATTAAAAAGATAAATAAAATAACGTTTAACATTTAATTTCAAAACATGTCCCAGTAAAAAGTGACCAAAATACCATACCATACCATTTTATTTATAAAGCACTTTCAACAGGAACAAGTCCACACCAAAGTGCTGAACAAACAAACACGTAACAGGCAACACAGACAATGAAGTACAACACGAAAAACATAAAAACATTGCAGATCCTAAGTAAAACGATCAAATATAAATCAGCTGGCATTGAAAGCAATGGAGTAGTAGTGAGTTTTTCAAAATTTCAAAATTCATTTTGAAATGTCAAATTTGAAAATTAAAATGTATTAGCAAAAAAGCTTTTTCATTTCAAAGTCAAGCTATCTTTTTTGTCTCATAAATAAAATGAAAAATAAATCATTTTCATTTTCTTCTTCAAGACTGCTCATTGTGTAACAGAACTGCAGAGGAAACTAAGAACAATTCGCATTTTAATTTTCACACTCAACCCTGCTCCAAGTAACATTAAAGCTTCAGTATGTAGCTTTTTTTATGAACATATTTCTTCACTCTGTCACTACCTCCTGACAGACTGATGTTAGCCAGGTAATCTCTGAAAAAAATTTAAAAAAAAAATATTGTCCCCTTGCTTCTCCAGGTGGTAAATAAGCATTTCTAAAAAGAAAAGGTGACCCGCCATTTTCCAGCCAATAAAAACAGAGTTTGTAACCAGCCAATAAAAACAGAGCTTGAATTTGAATCAGCCAATAAAAACAGAGCTTGAATTTGAAATTCAACAGACCACAAGGGGGCAGAGCCACATATGGCTCTGAGGGGGAGGGATCAGAATGCTTTGCCTGTTGAAAATATTTCTAAGTGCTGCAGTTCTACACTGTAAGATCTAATTAGTTCACCTTACTTAAAAAAAGTACGCAAAGTCGTTGCCTCAAAAAAATTAAGCAAAGTAGTCTTAAGATTAGTGAGTAAGAAAAGCTAATCTTTTTTAAGTTTGCAGTACTAAATCAAGTAGTACAACTAATACAAAAAAAATAAGTTCAGATAACTCATTAGCCATGCTTAGTGTTAACTTATTTTTTTTAATTTGTGTGGACTGATGTAAATTTAACCCCACTTAGAATTAGTGAGTAAGAAAAGCTAATCTTTTTTAAGTTTGCAGTACTAAATCAAGTAGTACAACTAATACAAAAAAAATAAGTTCAGATAACTCATTAGCCATGCTTAGTGTTAACTTATTTTTTTTAATTTGTGTGGACTGATGTAAATTTAACCCCACTTAGAATTACTAAATACCTACAACTTACTACCAAATCATTTTGTACATCAACAACTGGCTAAATTAACTGGGAAATATCAAACAAAAAACTAATTTAAACTGGTAAAACCACAGTAAAATTTTGTATGTAAAATAAAGGATATTTTGTGTATTTTGTTCATCGCTAATAATAATCAAATTAAATGGTAAGTTACTTTTTAAACCCGCTAACTGACTACCAGTACTACTACTGTCATTACAAAACATGCAAAATGTAACATCATGGAATGAGAGGTACATATCACTTTCGAAAAATTTATTGTCACCATTTTTAAACAATTCAGCAACTCTGACTTAATCCACAATCAAAAACTGAAGATTAGCCTCTTTTAGTCAAGACAGTTTTCAATTAACAAAATGTACCAAATGCCAGGCAAAAAGCTTAAAATAAATTAAATGTAAATGTTTACATTTTTAGCAGTTGTCTTAATACAGTACTTTAAACAAAAAATGTGGAAATGTGGAAGTTTAGGCAAAAATGTGCAATACGTCAACCGTCCACAAAGCAACAACTTGTAGTACCGGTACCTTTTCTCCAACAGAACAGTCCAAAAACTTGCGGTTTTTCAATGAACAGTCCACAGAGCAGAAACTTCAAATATTTTTTTCCTGCTAAAAGTCCACAAAACAAAAACTTGCAGTGCTTCTTCAATGAACAGTCCACAGAGCAGAAACGTCAAATATTTTTTTCCTGCTAACAGTCCACAAAACAAAAACTTGCAGTGCTTCTTCAATGAACAGTCCACAGAGCAGAAACGTCAAATATTTTTTTCCTGCTAATAGTCCAAAAAGCAAAAACTTGCAGTGCTTCTTCAATGAACAGTCCACAGAGCAGAAACTTCAAATGTTTTTTTCCTGCTAACAGTCCAAAAAGCAAAAACTTGCAGTGCTTCTTCAATGAACAGTCCACAGAGCAGAAACTTCAAATGTTTTTTTCCTGCTAACAGTCCAAAAACAAAAACTTGCAGTGCTTCTTCAATGAACAGTCCACAGAGCAGAAACTTCAATTTTTTTTTCCTGCTAACAGTCCAAAAAGCAAAAACTTGCAGTACCTCTTCATTGAACAAGTTAGAGTCCACAGAGAGAGTCCTTATTTAGGTGTCACACCACTCGTGATCGGTGAGTTCCTGTATCAGGGTGAGGACTCGGGGGTTCAGGTTGAGACGACGCTTTGAGTGTTTGTTCTCCACTTTGGTTCCCTTTTCTGGATTTATCCGAAAAAAAAACACCTGTTAAAAGAAAAGACGACCATTATAATTATTTTGACGTTTCAGTAAAGTAAAATACATATTTAAAAAAGCTAAGTCTGGTCCTCTGGACATTCAAAAAACAAAACAAAACAAAAAAGTAGAAATGTTTCGTCTTTCGTCTGAAAGACTTCCTCAGTCTGAGCTGCTGTATTCAGCTTAGTCTTATAAATAGCACCCTGTCAGTGGATCAACCAGTTTTCTGATGACAGACAAAACCAGCTGCTCCCATGATCAAGGGACAAGAAGTTTACTTTTTCTACTTTACTGAAGAGTGAAGGGACGAGATCCATCCAGAGATAAGATCTTACATTGAGTAAATGCTTTATTTACTCACATTTTAGTACAAATACTGTACTGTACACACTGTCTATGACAAGACAAGTTTTCTTTTTCTACTTTACAGAAGATTGAAGGGCCGTGATCCATCCAGAGATAAG
>JBBPBX010045460.1:0-14194 GCA_038048925.1 Garcialebias charrua
TCAGTCAGTAAAGAATCCATCTGTCTGTTTTCAGGAAGGCGGGATGTTTGACTCACCAAATACCAAATGACCTCTTGGACTAGCTGAAAACCTGTACATGTAAAAATATGAAAAAGTTAAAAAACAATTCTCAAGTTTATACAATACACTTATACAGTATTCTGTATTATTCAGTATTCAGTATTCCAACAACAGTATTCTTATACCTACATAAAACTGCAGTCAACGTGATGACGTAACGAGGCTGCAACGTGATGACGTGATGACGTAACGACGCAGTTCGTCCGTCTGCTCACTGCTCAGAGGTAAAAAAAAAAAAAAAAAGAGCAGATTTAGCACAAAAATGACGTTGGAAACATTAAAACCCCTCTACCCTATTAACGCATGTTAAATTACAGCGTTAGTCACGCTGTTATTGTGACGTGACACGTTCACGGTAGTGACGCTAACGCGACGTGCGTTTAATTTTGTCTTCGTCGCGTTAAGACTCTAAATAACCACTAAAAACATCCACAAGTGATGCATATATAGTATCGCTGATTTATATAAATGTCTATAAAAGTTTTCAACAGCGTTGAAAGGTTGTCACGCTTCTGAAGTGAAGTTACGTTACATGCTAACGCTAGCCGCAGCTAGTTTGAGCTGCGTCTTTCTTCACGCACTCAAAACTCATGCACAGATACTTCCTAATTTATCTAAATGTTGATAAAGTTTTCTACAGTCTTCACAGTTTGTGACGCTGCGGTTAAAGTCACGTTACTACTGGATTAGGTTAACATTTCCTTGAGATGATGTCATCAAAAGCAACAAAAAATTTTTTTTAATTCTTACCTGAATGAAGTCAATACACTCTGACACTCTGTCCACCTACCGCTGCAAAATTTTATTTAAATCGCTCTCCAAAAATAATCTCCGCTCACCTACATGCACTCAACACACGACGCCATAACTCTGCACGTGTAAGCTCAAGGGGCTTTAACTTTTAAAAACTCGGTCACCTGAGGCCCCGCCCTGAGCCCCCGCCCACTACAGGGTCTCCACATCACGAGAGGAGGGGCGGCGTTGGAGTTTCGCGCGGTCTCCACATCACGAGAGGAGGGGCGTTGCAGTTTGGCGCCATGTGTGTCAGTGAGCCACACACACGGCTTCAATAAATGCAACCGATACACAAAAACATACACACCACACACAAATACCCTGGGAGGTGCGTAGCCAGCCAATTTTATAAATGTAAATAACTTTTTATTAAAACAATTTTAAGTGTTAAAGCACACTCCAACTCATCCAGGCAGCCTATTAGCCACAAGTTACGCTGATATTGATGAGAAAAAACAATGTTTACATATTAATATATTTGGATACAATCTGTGTTTTATCCAGACATTGGCAAAGGCTGGCTAATACCAAATGTCCCGATAATGTCGGTACGTAGTCTGGCGCATAGGCGGGCCAATACGCTTGCACCAACACACACACACACACACACACACACACACACACACACACACACAATGTTTAGTTACAACTCCTTTCAAAGAGCTCCGGGATTTTATTTTATCAGTAAATAGCTCTATATTTGAACCTGGTGATCTACACAAATAATTATTATATTTTAGAGTTCTCATTTATCTCAACCATAATTATTTCCATTAGTCTAGTGACTCTGTAACTGTTTTACTTCTGTATGAGCTCAATGTATCAGGAGCAAACTTACTGATACACTTAAAATTAATTTAAGAAAACATAAATTACAAAAACTTTCAAAACTCATTGTTATGTTTGTCCAGGATTAGACAGTGATGTGATCTTATTGGCTTTTGTCCATTACTTTTCTTGTTTGGTTATACATGAGGCCATTGGTTTAATAGCCGACCGTTGTGGTAGTCTGGGCCCATGATGTCATACAATATGAGATATGAGAGAATATCATGGCATGCATATACCGAAGAGCAACCTGTACAGGAATATAAGGTATTAATTTGAAACAATTAAGGTTTGTTTTTACTATTTTGGAAATGTTGTTTAAACGATTCTCAAATTTTAGATGTGGGTCAAAAAAACATCCTAAGATATTTGAATTCTGTTACATTTTTAATAATTTCATCCTGCAGATGAATTTGAAAATGTTGTTGTATGTGTCGTTTTCAAATTGAAAATCACATTGACACTGTTATACAGTGACACAGTTATAACCCCCACGCTTGAGCACTGATAAAGTATGGTGCCTTTCATTTATACTTGGACGTCGTCGTTTTCCAGCTCAAAATCAAACAAAATACAGTACTCTCAAAATTTGGAAGTCCATCTGTAAAAGTTGGAGATTCTTGACTGGCCCCAGCTTCAAAATTGAATATGGCTGACCTGTGCTTGAAAAGTGGAGATATGTTCTGTAATAAACATTTTATTCCACTCTTTGTTTTTATTCCAGTAATCAGCCACACACAGTACTATCCAATCTATAGAACTTGTTACCACAGTTCTCGAATACATAAAATGTGAAAATAAATCAATTTTATCAGCTTATAGTTAGCATGCACCAACCACAACAGTAGGAAGTGTAACACGTAAAATAATATAGAAAGAATTATACACCTAGCATTTCTTGAAGGAATGCACACTGTTGTACAGTGTCTTTGTACGAAGTACTAATTTTAGATTTAGGTCATCTTGCAATGAAAAGGAACAGTTATTTTTGGTCATTCCCTGGTCTGAGTACCAACTTTTGATGTAAACAGAACCCAGATTTAGTTTAAGATGTGTTTTTTAAAGCATTCAGGAAAATCCAGAATTGACTGACATCACTACGTGTCTCCATTTTCTGCATTGTGACATCTGGATCATGTTTTGATGGAAAGATCATCACTTGAAATGTAAATCACAGTTTAAAACAGGAGTTCAGCTGTAAGATTACCATAGGAAACCTCTGCTCTGAGTCCTCATAAAAGCCGGTTTTGATCTTTCTTTAATTATGCATACGTTATCTCCAACTGTGAGTCAGAGGAAATTCCCATGTAGAACCCTGACAGCTAATGTGGCCTCCATGTTGGACCTCTGAACTTCAGCAGACCTGCAGAGGCATTCCTGTCTGTGGGCGATCATGAAAAGGGGGAAAATGAGGATAAAGGGGCCAAGCAGCTCAGTAACCTCAAGCCTTGAGGCTATCAGCTTTTCATTAGCGAGTCACTGAGTGAGAAGGGTGCGATTGGTGGAAGGGTAAAATATGAGAGGCCGTGCAAGGCTACGTTGGTTATTAGGGTTGGGCTCCCACTGCCTCATTGTGCATTGTCTCTAAAAAGAGCCTCAGAGGCCCAACAGTGAGTCAGTGGGACATTTAACTGCCTGTTAGCATGCTAATTATGGAATGAGTGTGTTTCTGTCTGTGCCAGTGAGCGTCCATCAAGTCCTAGGGACCTAGGGTCTTTTCCCTCTCTCTCCTGGGATTTACACTCCTCCACTTCCCCTTTCTTTTGTTCATCTTACCCTAAGGCACTGACGCACCGCTGGTCTCTGTTCCTGCGAACCACCTTTTCAAACGCCTGCCTGCTGGTATAATTTCTCTGTTCCTGCACGTGTTCACTTTATGAAAAGGGACAGCATTTTAGCCTTTTTGGTCGAATCTTATGACATTATGTGCAATCTCATGCAAGAACTCACAAGAAAGTTGTGCAACGTAGCACTTTGAATATGTGTTAGGAATTAAGATAGATTTATATTAATAATAATAATAATAATGAATTCAATTTATAACGCACTTTTCATTAATGAAAATCTCAAAGTGCTATTCTGTGAGGAGTGAAGAAATTTTCTCTTAGTCATCTAGTTGAGAGACATTATTTCTCCATATGAACATTTCATACTCAACGAGAAACTGTAGCGCAGAAGTCATAGGAAGCTCCTCCCCCTCTTAACAGCAGAATGGACTTCTTCCTGCCAGGGTCTCCACCCTTCTGATGTTTGCTTCCCTTAACAACCAGATATTTTTATTGTACAGATTGAGACAGAACACGCTGTTGGCATTTGCAAATTTGGCACAAAGAAACAGCCACCATTTCCAATGGATGGTGCACAAAAAGCAAACGTGGGGAACGTGTCCTTGTGTACCTGGTGAAGGCGTACTCCTTCTCTCCCAGCCTAGGAGAGCCTTCTCTGTCTCCTCCGTGCACAAAAACTCTGCTGTCTCCTTTTACCATTTCTTTGACGATCTTTTTTAAGTTTTGCTGGAACTGTTTTAAAGGTCCACTGACATGATGTTTGAACTATGCATAAAATTGCTCAACAATATATATGTTGTATCATTCAACTATGTTCGTTTGCACAAGCAAAAGGATAAATCAATTTAATTTTGATTTAAAGTGATTTTAAACATTGCGCCGTGTTTATTCCCGGGAAATCCAATTACACGCGAATGCAACATCTGTGACGTAGGAAGGAGAAGCTCAGTTCGCAGCTACAATGATAACGCATATTCATTCTCTGCCAGATCGCCTTTTTTTGTGTATAACTTGAAAAATGCCGTTACGTTGTGTCGCATTTGGGTGTTCTAATATCATCAGTGAACAAGTGAGCCTTTTCACTTTCCCAAAAGATGAAATACTTCGTCAAGAATGGAATAAATAAAGCTGCCCCCCCCCGGAGCTCCCTCGCTTCCTGAAAAGGTAAGACTCAAATAAATACGGGTGCAGACCTAAATTAGAACCTGCTGTTTCTTGTTCATCTAACTTTCTGCTTCCCAAATTGAAAACAAATAGCTCAAATCTTCACTTAGATTGATAAATTCGTCGTTTTATTTATTGTCCGCCATGAATATGTAAAAGGGGCGTTCTAAAGATGTTCTCCTTCCTACGTCACAGATGTTGCATTCGCGTGTAGTCGGATGTCCCGTGAAGAAACAAGGTTTTTAATTTTAAACTCACCTTGAAAGGAATTTTCCTTAATATATCATTTTGTTTGCTGAAACGAACATAGTTGAATGATACAAGATATTTATGCAAAGATAAAAGATGATGTCACAGACACTTTAAAGATGGCTGTATATGCTAACAGCCTCAGCCATCTGCTCCTCAGCAAAATAACAACATTGTAGTTCACTTGCTTGTCTGCATAAACATATCCACAACAAAGTTCTGAATTATCTCACAGTAGTTGAAGCACGTCCCTGAGGGGGAAATGCTCTTCCCAGACTTTGTGTCAAGAACAAGATGTTCATGAGAACAAACTTTTTTTTTTTGCACTCAGCTAAAGTCAGCGAGAGCAGATTATGATGTTTTTCACGGAACATCAAATCCAGCTTTAACCTCAGCTACTACCATGTTTTATCCTAAACATAAAGAATCAACCGGGTCATGCTCAGCTTTGTGTTTTGTATGGTCTGTGGTGGCCATCTTGCCTTCTCAGACTGACTCCAAATGTTAATCAGTTGTACATTCAATATTAACTTTCAAGGAGTTTCATTAAAATTAGCTTAGTTTCATGTTTTATTTTGCTAACAGACTAACATCCATGCAAAAGGGCAAAAAAAGTATATTGCCCATTTGTAGGCCCATTTGTAGACGTCCATTTGCAGGCAAAAAAAAAAGTAACATTTAGTAGATATTTTATATTTCTACTGAACAAGAGGTAAGTCTTCACTTGAAATGGCACATTACTGTATACAGTACCGGTAGTTGGTGTTGTTCCTTCATGTGCACTCTGCCCATGAACCAGTTCCTTTCTCATGTTGAATAAATGAGCCTGTTTGTCTTGAAGTTAAATTTTAGGACATAAAATATGTTGCTGTTTTTGTGTGTGCACCTTAAGGTCATTGCACATGTGATTGCGGCTGTAAACAGCATTAAACTCATATTTCTGCATTCATGTTTCAGCTGTGCTTTTAATATGTATGTATGTGGATGTTGGTCTGTGTGAGCAGCTGTGGGCCCCGTGTTTGAACCCTGGCTCACATGGGCAGAGCGAGGGAGGGCCGCAGGCTGAGAAGGAGATAGGAGAAGGGGCTGATGCTCCCAAATTTGCCGTCTCCTTCTTCTCTTTCATCTTCGTCTCCCTGCGTCAAACAAGGACCTCTTTGATTCAGGCAGCGGTGCCACCAGCCACCCCCCAACCCTGGAGGCTCCCACTCATTCACGCTGCTTAATTCAATGTTCTGAGAAGATCTCATGATTTGGAAAATGACCTTTTTCTAAATCCTTGTCCTATTTTATATCTCCTCTTAAAAAATGTCACCCCCTCTTGTTGCTCAGAGTAACTCTGTTTGCATCAAAACAACTTAAGAGCTGCATGCAGAAAAAAGTCAAACTCAGTTCGCCTTCATGTTAAAATACTGCTAAGATAAAATTGCATTATAAATATATGCACTAGAAGTCCTAAAAATGTCTGAAAATATTCCCGGGAGTTCTCAATTTCAATGCAAGCGTTTCAGAGATTTGTAGTTTTGACACCTAAATTTTAAAATTTGCACAGGAGCTCTCTTTTCAGCAGAAAACATCCAAGACCACAGCTCCAAATTCCCAGGTATAAAAACTGCATCAATGATAAACAGTTAATTATTAAAATCTGCTTCTCTTCATTTTTTTAACTCTACTCCAGTAGATCAAATCAGAAGTGTGGCCGAGCTGAGGCGGGAACAATAGCTATGTTAACATGGACATAACGTCATGTAAACGCCCCATTCAGATTATTTTTTGTTGATTTAGCTCGATCCGAAATGATTTGTAATCAGAATGAGACGGGTGGTTTACGCCGATTCATAATCCAAACGGTGTGCATGTAAACACTAAATCTGTTCATTTTATTCCAATCATGGAAAACTGACCTGATTGTGCATGTGCGACATATGTCATTTCCGCCTGGCTACTGCTAATATGTCGGGGAAGCAAAACTGTTCGGTGAGCAGTTTCTACTAGAAACTTTGAAAGAGCTCAAAATGATCTGTATTACCTGTAGCTCAGTCAGGGAGTGCAGTAACATCTCCACCGTCATTA
This sequence comes from Garcialebias charrua, assembly GCA_038048925.1. NCBI lineage: Eukaryota > Metazoa > Chordata > Actinopteri > Cyprinodontiformes > Rivulidae > Garcialebias > Garcialebias charrua. The sequence goes on from JBBPBX010045460.1 coordinate 6,978, forward strand.
AAACCTGTCGCAGGTCCGTTTTGGATGCTCAGGTTTGTTTACGTTCATCACGGAAGTACAACTTCTTTTTCTTTGTATTTTTTAAAGAAAAGTTTACCATGTCAGTACTTCTGTTCAGAACAAAGCTCTCTGCATGTAAACGCACGTCATGAACAGATTGTGCCCATGTACACGATACATTTGGATTATTTTATCTGAATACCTGTCAATCCGATGATCAAAAATAATTTTGCACATCTAAACATAGCTAGTGTCTGCTGAGATCAGGGATGAAATATTGTTCCTAGTTTTGCAAGCTTTGCACTTTAAAACAGTGATTTTTACAGATTTGGCCACAGAAAAAGCTGCTGCATATCTTGCTGGTTGCAAGCAATTGTAATTTAATGAGACTGCAACAGAAACATTGACAATTTTCTTACAGATTTGTAGTTGCCAACCAGTCTCCAACAGTCACAGCCCAGTGTGTACCCTTATGCTTTCACAATTTATACAGTCTATTAGAATGCAGCTGGGCTGTGCCTTATTTATTCATTTATTATTTATTAATTTATTTTAGGTTCTGGCTAAATTGGAAAACCTCCTTCCGTGCAAAGACAATCATGATTTCACACTCTCAGTTTGGCAAATAGGATTTCCCTGTATTTATCCTTGTCCCTGAGATGTTCTCTTATGCCCCCACCATGCATCCAGGCTTCTCCACTAGCCACTGGACCATTTGGACTTCTCCATTAGCCACCACCAGGCCCAACTACCTGGCCTAGGCTTCTCCACTAGCCGCTGGACCCAGCTGGGTTTCTCCATCAGTCACCAGTCCAAGTCCAGGCTCCTTACCTGTCACAAGGCCTAGTTGTTAGGCTTTGTCTCATACCATACCATACCATACCATTTTATTTATAAAGCACTTTCAACAGGAACAAGTCCATACCAAAGTGCTGAACAAACAAACACGTAACAGGCAACACAGACAATGAAGTACAACACGAAAAACATAAAAACATCATGGCCCTTCATCATGGCCAAAACTAGGTCTCAAGGCCCAGCACCAAGCCAGGACTCCTCTTTCAGCCACCAGGGATTGACTTTGGGCTGTAGTTCTCCGTCATTACCAGGCAAGGTGGCAGAAAATAAATGGAGTAAATCTACTGCAAACACAAGCGAGAAGCAGCTCCAAGTACCGGGAGACGCGAGAACATGACGGCAGCACTCCACTACTGGTAGAGCCGGAGATTGGGATTTATGTTGTTTGTGCTTCAAGCTACTGTTGAGAGCAGCAGCTAAACCCACCAGGCCACTCCACGGTCACCAGGAAGGGACAGATTAGGAACCAACACAGTAAAATGGCCCCCAAAACAGCTCCATCAGTGGAGGGGACAGAAGATATCCTAGACTTTCTGGGTGAGGAAGTCTCATCCATCAGGTTAGAACAAAAGACTGTTCTGGATCTGGTGGAGGGGTTAAAGCTCTACAATTATAGAACATAAAGGATAAACGGATTACGGTACCTTTCTTGAGAGTCATGTTGCTGACTTAGAGCAATATACCCATATGAGCGACATAATTGTGACCAGTCTGCAAATAAAACCACGGTCATATCGGGCTGTGTTAGGAGAAGGAGGATCAAAGCAAGGAGACTTCAAACTCTGTAGAGCAGCAGGTGACAACTTTTCTCCCAACGGAACAGAGGAATACAACAAAAACATTGAATCATGCCCCGCTCTCCCACAGAAAAACAACACAGGAAAACCAACTATAATAATAAGATTTGCTAACAGAAAGCATAAAATGGAACTATTAAACAAGAGAGAAAATTAAAGGGATTGGATGTCTATCTGAATGAATATTTGACCCAAAAAAATGCAAATGTAGCTCGAAAGGCAAGATTACTCAGAAAACAAGGAAAATTACAGAAGAATGCTTAGACACAAAATTGTAAAATAATCATCAAACTGAAAGGAACCACTGACGAGGGTAAGGTTGTGGTCATCTGAGACATTGAGGAACTGGAAAAATACTGAAGTAAATCAAACATACTGTAATGAGAAAATGATCAAACTTGTATTGACTGGAACTGAGTGCATTTATGACAAAACAACTAACAGAAGAACTGGACACCTTCATTTACACTGAACATAAAGTATTGGATATAGAAAACAATATTGAATTGAGTGAAGATGTATTTTTAATATATGAATACCTACAAAACTTAGTTAAAAATATACAATGTGAATAGTATGGTTGATACAAATCTTTTCCAGAAATCAAAGATTGTGAATACTATAACGAAGAGCAATTTATTTGCATTAAAATGGCGAGCGGAGTTTTCTCTTGCGTTCATTTTAATAGTAGAAGTATGAATGCAAGTTTATCTAAAATAACAGATTATTTAAAACAATTGAATGTAAGTTTTAATATAATAGCAGTTTCAGAGACCTGGTTAAATGATGGAAATATAAATAACTGTCAAATAGAAGGGTATGGATTATAGTATATGAATAGAAGTAATGAAAAGGTGGGGGAGTTGCTTTATTTATTAATACAGAAATTAAATGCAAAATTAAGGACAAGATATCAATAGTTGTTGGTGATGACCAGAGGATCATTAGAACAGAATTACATAACTCCCCTGTGTAGAACCTCGTTTGGTCAGACCTATTTTGCATATAAAAGTACAACATTATGGAACTTGTTGCCCCCACATGTAAAACCACACGTGAACTAAAAAAGTTTGTATGAATAAATCTTGCCTGAAGGAAATGGTAAATGGTGAGCTTATTTATATAGTGCTTTCCAGACCCCTATGAGGGGCCCCAAAGCGCTTTACAATACCAACCATCCACCCATTCATACACCGGTAATGGTGGTCTGCCATGCAAGGCGCAGCCAGTCCTACCGGGAGCAACTCGGGGTTAAGTGTCTTGCCCAGGGACACAACGACACATGGTGTGGGGAACCTCCAACCTTCCGATCGGGGGACGACTGCCATTACCACTACGCCACGGCTGCCCAGTATTGAAAATCAAAGGTGTGATCATTTTTAATACTCAGATTTTATGGATGAGAAAGTCTTTGTGGGAGCGTATGTATTATAGTGATTTAGTATTATATTTACAATTTTTAGTATGTTAGCTGAATGTGTGAGGAAGGAGAGGTAATGAGTATTTGCAAGGATATTACATAAATTTGTGGTTTAGAATTTGTAGAGAGGAAAATGTTTAGTATTTTTATTGCACCTAGATTTTAAAATTGTTTGTATTTTAATGTATAGTTTTTATTATATGAATTTGGATAGGGTTGATTACATGAATATGTAGGCAATAATACATATGTATTCTTACTATATTTTGATTCATAAATTGTATGTATTTTAATGCGTAGAAATGTCCAACCAGGGACTGGTGCTGTGAATTAGCTATAAACTGTTTGTGCAGCGCACAGACTTGTTCTGTTCTATGTTTGTGTGCATTGTCCCTGTCAAATAAACTAATAATAATAATAATAATTTGTCCATAATAAATACTGAGCCTCAGAAAATGTATTTGGCCTAAAGATTTAAATATTTACCCACAGAATAAAAACTTATTTCAAGAAGTCTCCTACGTTTTAGTCACTATTTAAATTCCCCTCAGGGATTTTCATGCATTTGTATCAGGATATCGATTCACATTTTTCTTCTTTTCAAAGCATGCAGTTTTTTTTTTAATCCGCAGGATCACATTTTATTCAAGCATTAAAAAAAATGTGGAAACAAAAACATCTTGGAATAAAAATCACATCAGAAATTTAAAAAAAGCAGTGCTTTTCTGAATTTCATGGCACGGTTGCGTGACGTGAATCAAGAATAGCTTAATCATTGAATAAATTACATCAACAGAGACGTTTATTTTGTATCTCACATGGTTCTCTTCTATTTTAAACTATCTAAAAATTATTTTTGTTTGTTTATGTCATAGTCACACAAGAAAACCATTTAGTTCAACTTTGGGGACAAAAGCACAAGAGCACAACTTGTATATACGTTTCAAAGGCTCCTCTGGAAGTTGTTGCCAACAAAAGTCATATTTTAGTACTTCGTACAACAGAAGTAAAAAAGTAGTTCCTCAATATAATCAAGTTCAAACCTACATTGATGTATCAGGATGCATTTTAACATTTGATGGCTCAGCAGATAAAAGCAGTATTAATTAAAGAGTAAGGTCTTCACCTGCAGCCATGGAAATTGTGCAATCATGCAATTCCCTGTGTCTGTTAGCAAAATATCTCATGAACCACTGGATGTTTATTGCCACAGATGAAGACGGCTTAGGTCTAATGTGGTATGTGTACATCAAAGGCAAGATTCTGCTGGTTGGGTACTGCAACAAGACCAACGCCTTCTTTGGGAAACAAAGGTCTCTTTGAGTAAATAAAGATTGATGAGGTTACCGAGGTTTGATTTGGTGGCTCTGTGTTGGCATTGCTCTGTTTGTCACACGTCACCTTCCTACCATCCACAGTAGAGATAAACATGACTGAAATCTCAAAAATGAAAAACCAACACACAGCTGGACTTTTGTTCCGTAGTTGAAGACGTTTCACCTCCCGTTATATCAAAACGACCGGCCCGACTCAGAGATGTGTGCTATTACTTTTATAAGCAATCGGAGTTACCATGGCGATGTATTTTGCTAACAAAGTTGCCATATTTCCCCATTGAAAATGAATGGGAGAACACTCCTCACACAAACTGCTGCTGTCAAGTCACATGATTTAGAATCTGATGAAAACATACTCACTGTTGGTACCGTTTGAAACTCATAGAAAGTATTTATCAGATGTATCTCTAGAACTGATTAACATTTGGAGCCATTTTGATTCAAGATGTCTGGCAACAGCCTGGCAGCCCCCGTCAAAGTTTCTCCAGGAACTTTCTAGTTTTGTATTTTTATTTAATTTAATTTTGTATCTTTTTGTATTTACCGGTACCATGTCCTGGTTGACTGAGAGTCTACACCAACATGACTGAATCTTTGCACACTGAAGCCTCTCAGACATTAATCAGTCACAAGCCGTTTTCGCACTGCACGGCCCTCCCCGGCTCTCCCCAGCTCCACCCTGCTTCTAACCCGGGTTCGGCGTGTTCGCATTTTCCTTTTCCGCCCGGGATCCGCCCTCGTTTTGGAACCATCTCCACCGTGGTTCTTATCGGGCCGAGCCCCACGGACCCAGTTTGACGTCATGTACTGCTCACATTTGATTTGTTGTTTGCAGCAGGGGCGGGACTCATTCTAACAACAACCTCAGCGCGAGCTGAATTTCATTAATATTTAACTACAGAAACCCCTAAAATAATTGTTAGCTGAATTAGTGTTTCTGAATAATAAAAATAAAAAGAAGTAGTTTGTGTTTAGTTTAACACAAACTACTTCTTTTTATTTTCTCCAATAAAAGACAAACGTAAAAAAAACTTGACCCAGCTGAGATTCGAACTCGTGGCCTACGGGTCAAGATAAAATATGAGCTTAAAGCCAAGAGCTTATTCCATTCAGCCACGGCGGCTTATCAGGTTTTTGGAGTCAACTTTCCTATGAAGGATTTGCCGCTTGTAAAATTCTGGCGCGCGCAGGATTTAGAGATTATCAGTTATATTTTAAAACCCTGGCTACGCGCAAGAGTTAGAGAATATTAGTTATATTTTATAGAACTTCAGCATTCGCGCTGAAAGGCGGAAATGCTCTGTAGGCTATGGGTGCGCGCTTCGTGTTATTTACGTCCTAACATAAGCTGAATTGTAATCAGTCATTAACAAAAATTTAACTCAGAAACACTAATATATATATTCAGCTAACAAACATTTTTTAGCGGCGTGTCCGCTCTTAAAACACTGTAAGCGCGCACACAAGAACACTCCACCCACGTCAAGTGAACACTCCACCCACGTCAAGTGAACACCCCACCCACTTCAAGGCTTGCTCTCCACATAATGCGTAATGAACGGCGGCGGGCCAGGGCTGGCTCTGGGCTAACCAGAGACGAGCCGGACTGGGGAGGGCCATGCAATGCGAAAACGGCTACAGACTTGATGTTTTACTTAAAATGTAAAAATAAAATAAATTGTTTTTAATTACCAGAAACATTCAGTCTATATTAAAATAGAAATCAAATGTAAAAGACATATGTCATATTGGTTAAGATTTTTTTTCCTTTTCTTAGAATAACCTAGAAGATTTGAGTTAATCTTAAGAAATTATCTAGTATTTTCACGTTCTGAAGCACTTTTTAATTATATTTATAAAAGAAATGTGACTTTGCCTTAAAATTCTCTGTATGAAAACTACGTGATGTAAAAACCTGAAAATATACAGACCCAGGGGCGATTTTAAAACCTGCCCTTAGGGGTTCTTGGCCCCCCAGTGCTGACAATGGCTCTTGTCTTGAACAATGTGGTGGCCATTGGTGTCAGAAGCATTCATAATGTGTGTGTGTGGGGNGGGGGGTCCTCCCCCATAAAATATTGAATAAAGTACAAAGTAGATGCCATTTCATGCATTCTGGTGTATTTTAATGGGTTGTCTAACATCTACATTTACCTACATAAGCAAACACTTGATTCAATAACTATTTTAGAGAGCTCAGCACAACAAGAAGCAGCGCAACACTAGTGGCGTGCAATACAGATGTGCTAGCTAAGATGCTACAGTTGTATTGCTCTGCTTTACATGACACAACCTAATAAACGCTTTGTACAAATTCAGTTTAATGTTAACTGATCATAACAAAGACAAAACTTATGCAACCAGAAGTTGCAACATATATCTACCGGTACATACAAAAAAGCACAACTAAGCATTAACATTTAATTTAACCATTAAATGTAATTGTGACAGAAAATGGAGGATTTACTTAACTTTGTACAGATGATGTGGTACTTCCTGTTTATCACTGTTGTATTCAGTTGCTCATGAGGTCGGCCGCAGGGCTTTATCCATTTTTACATTTTTCCAGACTGAGTTTAGGTTTGGAAATGGAATAAACTGTATTCCACCCTCTAAAGCAGGACTATTCAATTTAACTGCTCAGGGGGCCACAGTTACTGAAAGTCAGCAGCTCAGCGGCCGCACATCCAGCAAATAAAGTCATTATGTAAATAAACCAAGAATTACAACGATCTGTTACTTTTTAAATGTGTTTATTTTGTTGCATTGAATCATAAAAAGGGTGTGGGGGGGGGGCAAATAAAG
>JBBPBX010045460.1:14322-27016 GCA_038048925.1 Garcialebias charrua
CAGGGGTGAAGAGTTCAAATTTAGGGGTGCTTGAGCACCCTCAAAAAGAGGCTAAAATCGCCACTGTACAGACCGCAGAAGGATTAAGCCTTGTGCACTTTTATTTTTTGATACATTCTGAGTGTATTTTTCTCTGAAACAGTTTTGTATTTCTGTCCATCTTCATCACCAGAGGGAACACAGCCTGGTTTAGTGCTTCCTGCTGAAACTCTTCAGGACTGAAACAACCGCAGAGACACCAAGTGGCCGAAGATGAGCAAGACAATCAGCGTCACAAGCAAGAATAAAGCACACTGTACTTTTTCACATTTTTTTATTTTTTAGGAACACTGGTTAACTCAGTGTGTTTATCTTCAAAGGGGGATAAGGAAAATGTTTTACCAAGAAGCCTCTGGAACAAAAGGAAAGGAAACAATTATTATGGTGTTAGTTCAGAAGTTTTAATGTTTTACAAAAAGCTTATGATCAAACAATATATTACCTCTTGCTTTTGTTAGCTTTTGAAAGTTGAAAATGGCAGTAACTGCTAATGTTAATTTTAATGTGGTTTTCTTGAGATCCCATAACCAGCTAACTGTCCCAGTATACTGAGATTACAAGACAAATAAGCTGTAGTTTTGACACAACATTATAAAAATAACTTACTAAAAGTGTCCTCTAATGCATTTGTGTCAAGCTCAAGGCCCGGGGGCCAAATGTGGCCCTCGTTGACATCTTATCTGGCCCCCAAGATAATATTTTAAATGTAAAATACTTGTATCACTTTTATCACTTCAGCTGTCAGCAGCAAACTGGTTGATCCGTGAGAGGGTGCTATTTATAAGTCTGAGCTGAATACAGCACCTCAGACTGGGCGGCCGTGGCGTAGTGGTAATGGCAGTCGTCCCCCGATCGGAAGGTTGGCGGTTCGAATCCCGGTTCCCCACACCATGTGTCGTTGTGTCCTTGGGCAAGACACTTAACCCCGAGTTGCTCCCGGTAGGACTGGAAAGCACCTTGCATGGTAGTCTGCCGCTACCGGTGTATGAATGTGTGTAGCATTCAATGTGTGTAGCGCTTTGAGATTTTCACTAATGAAAAGCGCGTTATAAATTGAATTCATTATTATTATTATTATTATTATTAAGTCTTTCGGACGAAGATTCATGTTTGCGCTGCTGATCTCATGCTGCTGTATTCATTCATACTCACCTGCTCACACAGATTCATGTTTGTGCTGCTGTTAATGTTCGGCATATTGTTTAATGCTATTAGTGTTTAGCATATTTCTTATATCTTAGATCCTTAGTACTTTTTATTTTACACTTTATATATTTTACATTGTTGGATGTAACTGGGACACTGTGTAGCTACACAATTTCGTTCCACCTCATGTGATGCGAATGACAGTAAAGAACCTTGAACTTATGTATAAAGTTAAACATGTAACATCTGAAAAATTAATTGATAATAACAAGAGGTGACACAAATAAGTCTACCAATTGAATATTTTCATGCGAGTGTACAGTATATTTATTAGAAGATACCCCCACATTTTTTGAATCACCAACGTTTCACAGCTTTTCCATGGTCCATGAGTCTAGCTTTCATGAAATATGTGGATGACCTAAATTTAAAAACGAGTTCATTATTTTGAAATAATGGCAGCACGCAATCCTGTTACAGGCCACATTATAAAACGATTTGTCACCCTACAGTTACTTGGTATCTGAAGTGTACTGTACCTGACCAGTACCTACATGGTACTTGCCTATTTACCTACTGGATATCTCTACACAGATGATATGTAACTCATAGGTACCCTGTCAACATGTTCTCACTCCCTACTCGTCATATATATTGATGCTTGGGCTCAGGGTCCCTCTGCGTCACATACTTGTATGGGGCCAAGATGGTGTAGAGGCAGGGCTGCCGACTTGGGACCCAAAGGACCCAGGTTCGAACCCCGGCCGCTACACACCTTGGGGTGTCTGAGTGCACACCTATTTCCCCAGCTCCCCGGGCGCTTTCTATGGCTACCCACTGCACCACCTGGTGGTGGTTGGGTTAAATGCAGAGATGAATTTCGTCTTGTATGGGAAACATACACAGATGACAAAAATGTGACATTTATTTATTTTTATTTTGACGCGTCGGGTCGCCCCTACTCATCATTACAGTAATTGGTTTGTTTGGGGTTCGGCGGTCAAATAAAAAGTGAATGGTTAAGTTTAGGGTTTGTTATCAGGTTAGGCCTAAGGTTTAAATTTTGAGAGAAAAATGCATCCTGTTGCTACAAAATATGAAAGTACTTCACTATCCAAACCGGAAGACAAGATCACAGTACAACATTCAATTATGTTACCCAGCACACCAAATAATGATGACAAGGGGCGACCCGAAGCATCAAGTATGTGACGCGGGAGTGAGAATGAGTTGACCCTGTAGCTATGTACCCTGGTTGCTTGGTACTGGGTATGTACATGTTGGTACCATCTATATACACTGTATCCCATTTGTGCCAGGGTACCAGGATAATTAATGTTTTGCTACCAAAAAGAGAATAAATATTTTTCAGTTGGATACTCCAACATCTTATATGATAAATCAATATAAGGTATAAATGATTAGCTTTTTTAGATTTACTTTACTTACAAAGAGCAACCTTTTTTCTAAAAACTAAAAGTTTTATTATCAATATATACGAAATGTATACAATTTGCTATGTTACTAATATGATCTGTAAACACGTTTAATTATAGATGTTCTAAATATATTTGACATTTTTTCTACATTAGGCTGGTTTGTGTCTGTTTTTTAAGCATTAATAGAGTCATTATAACAGAGCACTTTCCACAACCTTCAGTTATTGTGCACATCATTTTGTGCAATTCCAATGAGTTGGACAATCCCAGAGAATTGATCAACATCCTTTATCACTTTGCTTTATTTTGTACTTCACTGTGTTCTTTTACCTTTGACAATCACAAAATACAAATATACTTTGTCTGCCTGTTTACTGTATTTTTTCTCTTCCACACATTAAATCAGAGGCGCTCAGTGTTTAATCTTCTAACTTCATTTTTGGTAAACAGCAGCAGCTTAAACAGAAGTGAAAGCCACTTCTCAATACTGTTTCTGTTAACACGAGTCTTACCTCCATGAGAAACAAACCAAGAAGAAAAGTAAAATTCATCTGAACAAAAAGTAAAGATTTTGCTTTGATCGAAGTAGGAAATTTGCATTATTTCAAGGACATTTTAAGGAATGCTGGTTTCGTAATTTCTGATTTTACTACAAAGTTTGAGTCTAATTAGGATTTGAAATTGAAACCTGGATATTCACATGAAAATCTCTAATATGCAGTAAACCAAGACGTAAAGGAAATAAATATATAAATAAATAGGTAAAGAACATAATGGGCCCTGTATTACACTTCATTGCACCTAAAATGACCTTGTCATTTGATCTCAGTTAGCTTGATGGATGAAGAATTTGGGTGATTTTTTTCATTAAGTTTTCACCAACTTAGACAAATGTGACAAACTACTGCAGGCACGATGACTAATCAGTCCATGAACTAGACAAACATTACTGGTATTTTCTACCTTTTGATGAAAAATGTCTTTAAATCTAAAAACTTAAGTCTCAAGCTCAGCTGTTTTGAACAAAAATGAGAGCTAGATAACTCTTATATATACAAAAAAAACACAATAGTTTCAAACTAAACAAAATACACAGAGTCTGAAATATACCTCATGTTTCTGGACTGTTCTTCCATTCTGCCTTCATTATAGAACAAAGTCACATTATTAGAGCTTTGGTCCTCTGGTGAAATTAATTTGCTTGAGTGTTATGGGTCGTCAAGTAATATGGTCACACATGCAAAGATGTTAGAAATTGTCTAATATTTGCCTTAATCTCATAATGCAATAAATAAACGAATATAATATATGAATAAAACGCAACAAAAAGCCAAAGAGAAGTTAAAGCTTTTGTCTATAAGCTAAACTGATATCGTGTTCATTTCTGTGGACAAAAGACCCTCCAATTGTCATCTTTAGGTCTCCTGTTCAGGCTTAAAGGTCACTGGATCAAGAGGAATGGCCGTCTGCAGGATGTCAAACTCCATCTGGTTATTGTCCATGTCCAGAACACACAGGAAATTGTGACTGCCTGAGGTTACGGTCACTGTGTCATGAAACAGAAAGTCAACAGATGTCCTCCTCTCCTCTGCCTTCTCCTTCCTTAAAATGAGAGTGGAGTCAAATACGTCTTCTTCCTCCCCGCAGCTCAGTGCTACCTAGCAGAATCCTGTCAGAGACTTTGGGAACATGTTTTGTGTGGATATACAGGCTGAAACTAGAGATGCAGTTGAAGAAGCCTGGCTTGCAGCTTCATCAAGCTCTTTGGCGCCGAGATGGGGCGTTGATGGTACCTCGTATGTATTGTGGAAGCAAGCATAATCTACCTTGTAGCGATCCCAGTCCTCGTAGATAACAGGCTCAAACCTGTGACCCCAGAAGATTTCTCTGGCAAGGTAGGAACTAAGAAACTGAGTGGTCATGGCTGTGGCTTCAACCATTCCCTCTAGGATCACAACAATCTCAAAGTCATTTGCCTCCAGATCAGCTCGGCTTAACGTGTACAAAGGGCTATCTTTATCTATCATGTGGAGACACTACAAACAGCCTGTCTGTGCCGTCATCTTAACCTACATCTGTTCCAAGGGGATGAACTCACCCTCAGCTGTAACGTAAGAACGTATAAGCTGGGCACGGACATGAGCTTCCACAATGTGGCTCCTCATCAGGTTGCCCACCCTCCACATGAGGCACAGCTTTCCATCATGTAGGGTGATGACTGCATTTCTGGAGAACATTAGGGTCTGGTTTCTCTTCTTTGGTCGAGCCATTTTGGCCATAATGGTGCCAATCATGAAAGAGTCAAGGATGCAACCTACAATGGACTGTACAACCAGTGTTAACACTGCGACGGGACACTCCTCTGTAGCACAACACCATCCATAACCAATGGTGGTCTGGTTCTCCATGGAGAACAGGAGCGCCCCAACAAAGCCCTGCAGGTGCAGTATGCAGGGCATCTTTTGTGTCTGCCCTCCAACTATGTGTCCAGAGGAGGGTCCATACAGCAGTCCTTCACCTTGAGAATCTTCAAAGTCCCCATGTGCAAAGGATACACTGTAAAAGATTAAGCCAAAAACCAGCCATGACATGATGAAGCTAATGCAGAACAGAAGCAGCAGATATCTCCAACGGATGTCCACACAGGTGGTAAAGATGTCTGCGAGGTACCGCTGCCTTCTGTTTTCCATGTTAGTGAATACAACATTGCATTGCCCATTTTTCTTCACAATTCGGCTCCGCATTTGATTTGAGCCCCTCGTCAAAATCTTCTCATTAGAGTTGTTCATCCCTCTTGCGTTGGGCAGAACAGCAGAGGCTCCTGGCCTCCACCTACCATCCTGTCCTTCTACGTTGTGATTTCGGTGAACTGTGGCTGTTGTAGAGTTTTAAACTGGAGGTTTTCTGGAGTTCATCTTCTGATACAAAGTTTGACACGATGTTGTACCTGTCAAAAAGTGGGATTGACATTAAAATAAATATGAAAAGAAAACACAAAGGAGGGAGGGGGGTTGTTTGTCTTTTGTGTATCATATGAGTAAAGTATTTATATAATGCTGGATGGATTTCAATTGTACTCATAAGTAATCATTGAATGGACATAAACAATTGATTAACTTTTGGAGTCAACAACCAGATTCAAGATTGCCACCACAGCTAATCAACATTGCCAAATACAAAAATGGCTACAACTCTGTCATCTGTGCAGACGTTGAGCTAAAATTTGGTGTGGTAGTAGCGGAGATTCATTCTCAACACACACTGAAAGCTCTAACAGATCCTGCAGTATCACTTGAGATCATGCAGTAACTTATTTCAAGGTTCAACCAAATCACGTCTGACTGATTTTCTTTCAACAGAAGATGGTTTTAGTTTAACTCTAGCATGAAAGGCTGCAGGTGTTTCCATCCCTTCAAGGAGTGTTTGGCCTTTAATTTTAAAGATGTTTATGAAGTGTATTTTTTATGGTGCACATAGGCAGTATATGCTTTTTCCTAAAAACACATATAGGATGATTTTGTTTGGCTACACAAATTAAAACTTTTAAAAGCAAAAATTAACACCTTTACACATTTTGGAACAAATAAACTTTAACTTCCAGACAGTCAAATTTGTCAAATTTTGTGGATGAACCAAACTAACCTGTCTCTTGTGGAGGACTACCTGATGGAAAGGTGAGTTCAGCTGTGAAGGATTGCTGTTCTCACAGATTATAGGATTAAATTTGAGTCAGACTCACTAACCACATCTTATGTCACTCTAAAATGTGTAAGCAAATATTAAAACTATAAATTTTTCATTAACCTACTTGTGTCTGAGAGGTCTGGTTAAGAAGCACTCTCTTTAACACTCATCAAATCAATCTTTGACACAATTTTACGTAAATTTCTTAATCAATGTACAATATACAGTAAGTGGGTTGTTAGATGGTCGGCACAACCCCTCCAAACTCTGACATTATAAACTTATATGACACTGAAAATGTATGAGAAAACTGGGTATTATAGACTCAAACATCAGTGTAACATTTACCACTTGATACAATGACAGAATATCAAAAGTTCAGTTGGTCATCATCATGCAGATAGTCTTATGCAATGCAGTGAATTTGTTTCAGCTATCCAATGGTACAAGTTCTTTGTCTGCCATCAGGACAGTGCAGGATGGCCTTGGCCTTTTGAGGATCTGCTTGCAATAAATCCCTCTGAGCTGGACCTGACTCATCCAATCCAGCCACATTAACAAGTGCTCACCTCACAGGCTGTTCTGAGACAAACATCACTGATAAAATAAATGTGGACGTTTTTCAAACTCATTTGGGATTTTACTAGGGATGGGGCAGATCCGATCCAGTATTGGTATCGGTATCCGATACCAGCAGAATGTAAGTATCGGGTATCGGAACCAACCTGCCGATATTTCCGATACTTTCTAGATGTCAGAGAGCACATATATTTCACCATACTCTGTGACTTCTGTCTTAACATTGTTACTTAGCGGTATATTAGTGTTCAATTATAGATTAAATCTGTATCTGTTGATAAAATTCAACAAGAATTACAACTCATATAGTGCCAGAATTAAAAATAAGACTAGAAAATGGGGAGTAGAATGTGATGATTTCCCATAATGCTTAGCAGTATTTTAGACTAGTGTTCCTTGCACCATGAGTCAGAAGGACGTCTGTGGAAGAGACCTGCCTCTTCTTGTATGCCATTTGTTTGTGAATTACTGTAGTGAGGCTCAGAGTGTCTTCTTTGGGTTTACCTCACACAAGTCCGAGTTTTGTGCAACATACGTGCTCTCCCTTCAAGAACTTAATTATTACAGCCTCCTATGCTTGAACACCGATATCGGATCGGAAAAGTATCGGTATCGGTCGATACTCAGTTGTTATGTATCGGATCGGAAGTGAGAAATGTGGATCGGTGCATCCCTAGATTTTACAAACTAATAACAAAATAAAGGCATAAACGTCTAACTCCAAGTCAGAAAGAGGCAGACTACAATCTACTGTATATGTCTCACCTGTTGGACCTGCTTGTTCCCATGACACCAAGGATCTCTGGGAAATGGCTCCAGTGGGAAAACAGACTGTGTCCTCCTACCAATCTTTAGGTCTCGTAAGTTTTTATGATGCTGAGATGACCACTGCAGCAGATACAATGATTTTATGTGTTAGGTCTCTTGTATCAGTCAGATTACAAGAAGAGTTCCTGAATGTGATGCATTTGTCAGCGGTGCAAAAAGTTAAAGGTTGTACAACCAATTGGTTATAATCAGGTCAATTAACGTGTTAACCTTTGTTTCCTCTTTAAACTGGTGTCTTTCTGCTCAGACACTTGTTACACCAACTTTTAAATTCATATATCTTACTGAGAAATATGTAGATCAAAGTAAAACCTGACTCTGATTATATTATCACTCAAGGCATCCATCCATCCATCCATCTACTTTGTATTTTCTACCACTTAAGGCCCAGGCATAGCTCTGCATTTGGCCGAACGGCGCTCGACGCCGTGCGAGCGCGAGGCACAAGCGTAGCCCCGCAGGGCACGAACGCGCAAAGCTCAAATTTTACGACCGCGTACGCAAGCGCGTTGTCTCACAATAAACTGCCCATACTGTTTTGTATGTGACACAAATGTATTAAATTCCTCTTCTTCATCCCTGATCTGGCCTTTTGTTTTGTTTTTTTGCCAAAAGTCAAGTGATCGCTTCCTCCTCCGCTGACTCTGATGAGGAAATGAATGATTTTGTCACGAGCGAATTAAACTAGAGTCCTACGTGGCTGCGCGAGGTTCTAAATATTTCCTGGGGGGCTGTGGGCTGCAGGACCAGCACTCCCTGTTTTTATTATTTTTTAGAACTTTTTAATAAGATATAACACCGCTGCGGCTGAAGCTGTGTGAAGCACTGAAGCTGCCCGCTCGCCTTCTTTTTTCTCTCCCCGACCTGTCAATCAATTCAGTAGGCGTGTCAGCAAATGACCAATCAGCGAACGCTTTGCGCTGTGGCTGCTCAAATGACGTCAAGAATTTGGAGCGAAAACGTGAGAATTAACGCGAGAACAAACGCAGAGCTGTGCTAGTGAACGCGCGCGCATTCTCGCCATTCGGCCAAACGTAGAGCTCTACCGGGGCCTTTACAGTGGATGGGTTGCAGAGGCAATAGGTTTGATGGTGCATCCACACCGAACGGCTTTTCAACTGCAGGAGCGTCCAGTTTACATGCAAAGTCAATGGGGGACGCGCCTCCAGGCGCGTCTTGGCGTCGGGCGTCACGTCACGTGCGTGTTGAGCGTTTTGGAAGTGGCATTTGAGTGTTTTCCGTGCACGTGAACCCGCGGCAGCCTCCAAAGCACGCCTTGAAAATGTTGATGATTTCGCCGTTCAAACTCGTGAACGCGTGTGTCAACCAATCAGGGAGAGTCGGGGGGAGGAGAGAGGGGGAGAGTCCGCTATGTGACGCGGAAACGAGGGGACGGGTATTGCGCAACTGTGTGACGTATTGTTTGTGAGACACGGAAATAACCCGCGAAGTCGTGTTCAAGTATGGAGGAGAAATAAAAAGGAGCTTGCCTGGCGGAGTGCCAATGAGGAAGTCAGGATATCGGGTAAGTTTTGAATTGTGAACTTTTCACGTTTAGCAAGTAGCTCTGCTAGCTCCTCCCCCAACCCGCCGCCACGACGCCGCAGCTTCACATTCCAGTCTGGACACCACTGGGTCCAGTGCATCCACTTGCGTGCGTGACAAGCTTTTTTGCCGTTGAAAAGCCGTTCGGTGTGGACATACCGTAAGAGGTAAACCCATAGATCCCTTGCACCAGCAATACTCCCCAGCTCATTGTGGAGGATCCCAAGTCATTACAAGGCCAAGGAGAGGGAAAAAAAACTCAAGCAATTTTGGATCTACCTTGGGTTTTCCTCCCTGTGGAAAGTGCTCCAAAAACCCTCAAAATGAGGCACCAGAAGGCATCTAAATCAGATGCCTACATGAAGTCAATTATTTTTTTCAGTGCAGTGTGGATATTCTATTTGTTTCTGCTGCTAACAGTGGTCTTGCAGCTCCTGAGTGGCAGGACAGGAGCCAACCCTTCTCACCTGTTCCTGATCCAGTGCTGATGAGGACGACTGCTTTCAAGTCTAAAAAAGCTAAGTCTGGTCCTCTGGACATTCAAAAACAAAACAAAGCAAAATAACTGTAGAAACGTTTCGTCTTTCGTCCGAAAGACTTCCTCAGTCTGAGCTGCTGTATTCAGCTCAGTCTTATAAATAGCACCCTCTCACAGTGGATCAACCAGTTGGCTGATGACAGCCGAAACCAGCTGCTCACATGATCAAGGAGGACCATCAGCCTAACGATGGATCGTTAGCACCCTGATGGTTGTTTGCTATTCACAGAGGGCTGAGTGATACTAGCAATAACAGCATTGTAAGAGGGGGACAGTTGAACCCGGAGGCCTCCACCTGTTTAATGATGGACGGTTTCTTTTCACAAAGATGGCCTCCTTTCACTCTCTCTCAAACCATTGTTCCTCTCTATCAAGGATGTGAACATCTTCATCCCTGAAAGAGTGACCGCTGGCGTGGGTGAAGAATTTATCTGGCAGACAGCTCACCCAGCCGGAGACAGAGCTTCTTGCCAGGGGGCTAAACTTTGCAGTGGCACCAAGTAGAGTTCCGCTGGTGGAGATTATCACAGCCACTGAGTCAGCCATCCGTAACAACAAAATTAAAGAGTTTGAAGCAGAACAACTCAGAGTCAAAGTTTCAGCCTGTCTCAGTAATGCTAAACCACCACCTTCCAACATCAGTAGAGAAGAGAGGGATGCACTCACCACGCTTAGCAAGGACAAAAACATCATAATTCTCCCAGCAGACAAAGGAAGGTGCACAGTGATTTTGAACCAGAAAGACTATCATGAGAAAGTTATGTCACTCCTTAGTGACTTAACCACTTATGAACCGCTGAAAAGAGATCCAGGAAGTGGTTACAAGAAGAAGTTGATAGATTGCCTGAAAATTTTGAAGCAGGACAAGGCTATTGACAATATTCTGTACCACAGACTGTACCCAGGGGAGGCCACGCCAAGTCTGTATGGTTTACCCAAAATCCACAAACAAGGTGTACCTTTAAGACCAATTGTTAGCATGATTAACTCGGTCACTTACAATGTTTCCAAATATCTGGCATCTGTACTCATCCCTTTAGTTGGCAGCTCAGAACACCACATACAGAACACCATGGACTTTGTGGATAAGGTGAGGGATGTCATCATGGAGACTGATGAAACAATGGTCTCTTTTGATGTCACATCACTCTTTACGTGCATTCCTGTTGATGAGGCAGTAGAGGTGGTCTGTTTAAGGTTAAAATCAGACAGCACTTCTTTTCAGGGAGACCACCAAGTCATTGGTTCAGGTATGTTGACGACACCTGGGTTAAAATTAAATCTCAGGAAGTCCAACATTTCACTGATCACATCAACTCTGTGGATAAATATATCAAGTTCACACGAGAAGATGTAAAAAATGGCAGGTTGGCTTTCTTGGACTGTGAGGTATCAGTTTCTGATAGAGGAAATTTGCAAACTGAGGTGTACCGCAAACCCACCCACACAGACCAGTATTTACAGTTTGACTCCCATCACCCGCTGGAGCACAAGTTAGGAGTCATCAGGACTCTGTATCACAGAGCAGACAGCGTCCCCACTAACTCAGGAGCCAGACAGAAGGAGAAATCACACACAAAACAGGCTCTAGAGAAATGTGGATATCCTAACTGGGCCTTCCTGAAAGCAGAGAAGAAACCCAAACAGGACTCCAGCCAGCCATCAGGTGAAAAGAAGGAACCCAGACCCAGACCAGTGGTCATTCCGTATGTTGCGGGAGTTTCAGAGACATTGAGACGTTTATTTTCTAAACACAACGTCCCAGTGGCTTTTAAACCCCAAAATACATTACGGCAAAGACTGGTTCATCCCAAAGATCCAGTCCCCCGGCACAAACAGAGTAATATTGTGTATGCTGTTCAGTGTCAGGAGGGCTGTGATCAGTCTTATATCGGGGAAACTAAACAGCCACTGGCCAAAAGGATGGACCAGCACAGAAGATCAACATCATCAGGTCAGGACTCTGCGATCTACACTCATCTCCACGCCAGCGGTCACTCTTTCAGGGATGAAGATGTTCACATCCTTGATAGAGAGGAACGATGGTTTGAGAGAGGAGTAAAGGAGGCCATCTTTGTGAAAAGAAACCGTCCATCATTAAACAGGGGTGGAGGCCTCCGGGTTCAACTGTCCCCCTCTTACAATGCTGTTATTGCTAGTATCACTCAGCCCTCTGTGAATAGCAAACAACCATCAGGGTGCTAACGATCCATCGTTAGGCTGATGGTCCTCCTTGATCATGTGAGCAGCTGGTTTCAGGCTGTCATCAGCCAACTGGTTGATCCACTGTGAGAGGGTGCTATTTATAAGACTGAGCTGAATACAGCAGCTCAGACTGAGGAAGTCTTTCGGACGAAAGACGAAACGTTTCTACAATTTTTTTGCTTTGTTTTGTTTTTTGAATGTCCAGAGGACCAGACTTAGCTTTTTTAGATTTTTCTACCTGGATTATTGAGCATGCATCAGGGTACTGCTTTCAAGCTTTTGCGGCTCAGTACTTGAACGCTGGAACACCGAAGCCTTTTGATATCTGTGTGGCAGCTCGTGTAGACAGTCTATTTCAAGTGATTCTAACCTTTGATCCTTTCTGTTTTCTAAGCCCTGGCTTTTTGGTGTCCAGTTGATCCTTTTGGTCTCTCAAGTTCCTTTGTGCCATCCTGAGCCCATCTTCAATAAGCTTCACTTATATTTTGCCTGTGTATTGACTAATCTCTGTCAGTTTGCCTACTCTGGGTGTTTAAAACTGTTAAACTATGATACAGAGGAGCAGCTTCTCAATTCAGCAGAAGCTCATTTCAGCCAATTGTAAAAGGCATCTTGTTTTTGTTGTTGTTGTTTTTTGGGGGTGGGGGTGGGTCATGTTCCACACCTTCTGACAAGGTAGGGGACAATCAGA
>JBBPBX010045461.1:5269-15445 GCA_038048925.1 Garcialebias charrua
ATTTTCCGTCGCCCTCGAAGCCTGGACTCGTCTCGCGATCGCTGCGGATCGCCAGCGTGTTTCCGGTTTGACTGCCGAGGAGGGAGGGGGAGTGGGGGACTCTCTGTTTACACAGTCAGAGCTGATCACACGCAACTAGCGACGTTGAAACAGCAGTAATTATTAATGGTGCCTTTCTACACAGGTAAGCAAGTAATAATTAGTGAGTTTAATAAATCGTTAAGCGCACATGAGCAAAGTTTGAGCTGATCTCATCTGTGTTCGTGACGTGTCGTGTGTGTGTTGCGGTCGCCCACCTCGCCGCATACCTTTTGTCCTCCGTGACCGTCTAAAAGCTGAATTGGATGAAATGGAGAAAAACGACATCATACAGAGAGTCACAGAACCAACTGAATGGGTGAACGCTCTCGTAGTCGTAGAAAAGCCTAAAACAAACAAGCTGAGAGTTACCCTGATGCATGCTCAAGCTGAGAGTTTGTCTAGATCCACGTCCATTAAACAAAGCCATCCAGAGACCACACTACCAACTTTGGACGATGTAACGCCAAAGCTGGCTGGAGCAAATTACTTCAGCGTGTGCACATTTAAGTTTGTATTTAGATATTTTTTAAAAACAGTTTTCACTTTAGTTTCTCTGTATTTTTCTTTACTGCTGAACCCAAACGTTTGCTTTTCTCATGTTACTGGTGATTTTTTTTCCCCCAAGTCGCTTGTATCTTAATTATAAAATTAAAAATGACAACGAATGAGGCAGTGGCTGATCTACATCTAGAGATCCTAGATGTAGATCAGTTTACCAGACCTCTGTTTGTATCAGCATTTGAGGTTTTCATTCCCAACATACTGTATTGTAAATAGATTTTTCAAGGAACTCTGGCTTAAATACACAAACATGACCTTTAATGGTGTGATCACACCGAACAGCGTTTCAACTGCAGGAGCGTCCAGCTTACATGCAAAGTCAATGGGGGACGCGCTTCCAGCCGCGTCTTGGCGTCGGGCGTCATGTCACGTGCGTGTTGAGCGTGCTGGAAAGCGTTTTTCCGTGCACGTGAACCCGCGTCAGCCTCCAAAGCACACGTTGATTTAGCTGAAGATTTTGCGGTTCAAACGCCGTTCAACTCTCCCTGATTGGTTGATCAGGGAGAGTCGGGGGGAGAAGAGAGGGGGTCAGGGGGAGAGTCCCTATGTGACGCGGAAACGATTGCGCAACTACGTGACGTATTGTTTGTGGGACACAGAAAAAACCCGCGGAGTCATGGACTATGGAAGAGAAACTCATTGTAGCTGTGTGTTCGCGACAAGTCCTTCACGACCAGTCAAGTCTGCTCCACAGAGACAGAAATAAAAAGCTCCTCGCCTGGCGGAGTGCAGTGAGGACTCGGTATACCGGTAAGCTCCTCCCACACACCCAGCAGCAGTTTCGCGTTCAGGTCTGGACACCAAGTGCGTCCACTTGCGTGCGTGACGAGCTTTTTGGAAGTTGAAACGCTGTTCGGTGTGATCACACCATAACTGTTTTTTTTTTAATGCTTTAAAACAAATTCAAATGGAGCAATTTCGGGCAGCGTGGTGGCTCAGTTGGTAGAGCTGTTGCCTTGCAGCAAGAAGGTCGCCGGTTCAAGTCCTGGCCAGGGACCTTTTTAGGTGGAGTTTGCATGTTCTCTCTGTGCTGCGTGGATTTCTTCCCACAGACCAAAAACATGCACGTTAGACTGATTGGTAACTCTAAATTGTCCCTAGGTGAAAGACTGAATGGTTGTTTGTAGGGGGGCAAATCTCTCAGTGTCTGGAGAATCGATTCCGATTTTTGATGCACCGATTCGATTAAAAATCGATTTTCGATTCTAAAACGATTTTCATTCCAGGATTGATTTTCAATTCTGAAACGATTTTCGATTCTGAAACAATTTTCAATTGAAATCATGAAAAGATTAAACAATAATGTAAACAAATAAAACATTTATTTAAAACAATAATGTATGCTTGTAGCAAACATTAATAATGTCAAATAATACAGTATAAATACAGCAGATGGGTATATGAATAGAATGCAGCAGCTTTAATCGGGTCCCGGAGGTCACTGGTGCCTATATCCAGCAGTCACTGTGCGAGAGGCAGGGGACACCCTGGACATGTCTCCAGTCCATCACAAATAATTCAAAATACAAACGTAAACAAAGATTTCAGCCTACTGTATTGCATAAACATTTAACTCAAAATAAAATAGACTTCAAAATCATATTGCATTCATCCATGTTTCAAATGTGTATGGATGGATTTTGTTTAAAAGATTTGTTTGGTAAATCTTTTCAACAAAAGCCATCTATCCATCATCTTTACCCGCTTTATCCTTATCGGGTCCTGGAGGTCACTGGTTCGGGTCAGATTTCTTTATCTTTTGGGTTTTAATGTAAAAAAATTTTTTTTGATTTTGGGGCTTTTAGAATCGATTCTGAATCGCCAGGACTAAGAAAATCAAAAAAAAAAAATTTAAATAATTTTTTTCCTGCACCCCTAGTTGTTTGTCTCTATGTGTCCCTGTGATGGACTGGAGACCTTTCCAGGTCTTCCCCGCCTCTCCCACAGTGACCGCTGGACATGGGCACCAGTGACCCACGTGATCCGAAAAGAAAGAAGTGGGTACAATATAATGGATGGATGGATTTCAGTTAGCAGGTAAAAACATATCTAAAAGTGTCAGAGCATTTGTTGAAGGCCCAGCAGATGAGATGTTGGGTCAATGACCGTAACATTTATTGAATGATTGACTTTGTGTTTAAAGGAGACCACAGACAGGTTTTTTAATTTTTTATGGTATGTCTGTGGGGTTACCAGACAATGTTCATTCAATTTAATACACAAAATAATTCTTAGATAATCAATTATACCCTTTTTAATTCTGCCATTTTTAACTTTCGTTTTGAACGACTGGTTTATGATAATGAGATCTCGTGGCCACGCCCTTCAAAGATCTGTTTACATTAACTCCGCCCTCCAAAGGCAGACGAGGATGTCTGAACTCGCGTTACTGCCACCCAGAGCCCTGTATAGCTGAGCTGAACTGGACCGCGACGTATTTATTGTGGGACAGATCAGACGTGTACAAGTTGTCGTGTCATTTTTAATTTTTCCTCTGTAATAAATGTACAACTCCCCTGACGTCTCCCTCCCTCCCCCTGTGCGCGCGCTGGAGGGAGCGGATGTCACTCGCAGCGGACACACACACACACAGCGGGGCTGTCTCCCTCGATCAGCGCGCGCACACACACACACACATACACACACACAGGTTTGTTAATGTGGTTTAGCGGTACGTAGTCTGGCCTGCTATGACACATAAACCAACACACACACACACTGCAACATGCTGCATCGCTGTTCATTCAAGACTCCCATCTGAAAACTATGCCATTATCTGGGCCAGGAGGGTTAGAGAATCTTCGCAACGCTCACGTTAGCTGGCTAGACTCTGTGACATTTTTAGCCATTGTGCTGACATGAAATAAGGAAAAACAACCGTCACCTCTTTTATACTGAAGTGGGTGGAGCATCACCAGGGGTTGCTAGGTGACGGGGTGGTTGTGGGTTGTGACTGCGGTTTGTGACGTTACAAACCGCAGGAAGTGAAAACGAAGTGTTTCTATCAAAGATAAATAAATATACTTAGAGTGAATAAACCACTGGGTGCATTTTTTTGGCCCTAGCACAGTTTTTTTATGAAGTACATACCCAAAGTTGAGTAAAAAAACCATTAAAAAGTGAATTTTGAATATGTGGTCCCCTTTAAGGTCAGGTGGCTCCCTTTGGAGGTTTACTGAGCATGTTGTGAAGAGACTCCAGGGCAGATCCAGAACTTGCTGGAGGAATTTTATATCCTCTCTGACCTGGGAACGTCTTGGGATCCCCCCCAGGAGGAACTGGGGAGAGTCTGGGTTTCTTCCTGGACCTGTTGCCTCTGCCACCTGACCACAGACGAGAGTAGAAGATGGTCAGTTGGAGTGGTGTATCCAGTGGATATTTTCTCTGTCAGTAAAATCTGGTGCAGTGGTACATGAGATGTGGTAATGTAAATGGTAAATGGAGCTTACTTAAATAGCGCTTTCCAGCCCCCTATGAGGGGCCCCAAAGCGCTTCACAATACCAGCCATCCACACATTCATACAGCGGTAGATGCCATGCAAGGCGCCAGCCAGTCCTACCGGGAGCAACTCGGGGTTAAGTGTCTTGCCCAGGGACACAACGAGGTATGCCGTGACCGGGGATCATAGTCCTGAGCTGGCTGCCCTGCCTCTACACCAGGGGTCACCAACCTTTTCGAAACTGAGAGCTACTTCGTGGGTACGGAGTCATACAAAGGGCACCAGTTTGATAAACTCTTCGGAAATAACAAAGCGTAAATTGAAAAAAATGTATAATAAACATATTTTTAAGAACATATTTTTAAGATAGACATTTTAAAATATATATAAATACAAAAAAAGAATAACAACTGAATAAAATGAAATTTTAAATGCAGCTTAGTAGTGAGTTGTGCTATTTTTAGAACAGGTCCGGGGGCACCTCAAATGGTCCTTGGGGGCACCCGGGTGCCCGCGGGCACCACGTTGGTGACCCCTGCTCTACACCATCTCGTTCATGTAGTTGACTCTGTGAGTCCGGACCTTTTCGTGGTGGACTTTGTGTACCTGAATGATGATTGGAGCTATGCTGTGTGGGGCAGCTGGCCCTGGTAGGGTCTCCCAAGACAGTTTGATCTTAAGACAGGCCAGAGAAAGTGTTTCACATCACGTGTTTGGCCTTGATGCTCTGACTAGCTGGTTCTGTGGACATTAAATTTCACCTCTGTGGTGGGGAAAGAGCCGCTTGTGTGTGAGGTAGTGATATCTACCAGATATCTAAATATACTTACCAAAATAGCAGTTGCAAATTGTGACTACAAATACAGTACTAAGCCTTCAGCTTGGATAATATGATGTAGCAATGTGCTAATAGCATACTGTACAACAAAAACACTTTAAATCATGCCAGGTCAAGTTCGGTTGTCATGCTCTCACATCAAAGTTCCTTTTTTATGAATCAAGTAAAACATCTTATGGTGTCTAAAAACAGTTACTGGTAAGTCAGGTCCTCTGGATGGAATCTTGTTGAAACGTTTTGTCTTTTATCTATGCTTTTCCTGAAAGCAGAGAAGAAACCCAAACAGGACTCCAGCCAACCATCAGGTGAAAAGAAGGAACCCAGACCAGTGGTCATTCCAGATGTTGCGGGAGTTTCAGAGACATTGAGACGTTTATTTTCTAAACACAACGTCCCAGTGGCTTTTAAACCCCAAAATACATTACGGCAAAGACTGGTTCATCCCAAAGATCCAGTCCCCCGGCACAAACAGAGTAATATTGTGTATGTTGTTCAGTGTCAGGAGGGCTGTGATCAGTCTTATATCGGGGAAACTAAACAGCCACTGGCCAAAAGGATGGCCCAGCACAGAAGATCAACATCATCAGGTCAGGACTCTGCGGTCTACACTCATCTCCAGGCCAGCGGTCACTCTTTCAGGGATGAAGATGTTCACATCCTTGATAGAGAGGAACGATGGTTTGAGAGAGGAGTAAAGGAGGCCATCTTTGTGAAAAGAAACCGTCCATCATTAAACAGAGGTGGAGGCCTCCGGGTTCAACTGTCCCCCTCTTACAATGCTGTTATTGCTAGTATCACTCAGCCCTCTGTGAATAGCAAACAACCATCAGGGTGCTAACGATCCATCGTTAGGCTGATGGTCCTCCTTGATCATGTGAGCAGCTGGTTTCAGGCTGTCATCAGCCAACTGGTTGATCCACTGTGAGAGGGTGCTATTTATAAGACTGAGCTGAATACAGCAGCTCAGACTGAGGAAGTCTTTCGGACAAAAGACGAAACGTTTCTACAATTTTTTTGCTTTGTTTTGTTTTGTTTTTTGAATGTCCAGAGGACCAGACTTAACTTTTTTAGAAAATACTGTACTGTAATATTAAAAATGACCAAAGGAAAGTTAAATGGGATATTTAACTTTAATTTGTTGGAGCACCTGCAATTTCAGTGTGGATTTTCAAAGTTACAGGTTCACAAATCACACATTTTCACATGGTCAAAAAAAATGTATATAAGTGCAATATTTATTTTTCCTGCTCATGCCTTGCTGCTTTTTCAGAAATGCATCATCACTAACAAGATGTTCCTGAGTCAGAGCTGGACCACTGAGCTGATTCAGATGAACTCATCCAGTTTTGATGATTTGCCATATAAAGGAGACTGCTCCAACAATACAACTTATTCATTTTTAGTCAGCTTAAAATGAAAACAAAACAAAAAACATTTTCAAGTAGCATTAATAAAAAAGTG
This sequence comes from Garcialebias charrua, assembly GCA_038048925.1. NCBI lineage: Eukaryota > Metazoa > Chordata > Actinopteri > Cyprinodontiformes > Rivulidae > Garcialebias > Garcialebias charrua. The sequence goes on from JBBPBX010045461.1 coordinate 11,651, forward strand.
TGTTTCAAAATGTCTTTCAGAATCAGAATAAGCTTTATTATCATTGTACCGAGATACAATGAGAACATCCGTATAGTCGTCCGAAAGATGGACGGAGTGCATGACGCTGCTGTAAGAGCGTGGCCTTCTTATCCTTTTCAGAATACCGGTAAAAAAAAATAGATAGAAAAAAGGGACAAAGCCATGAGGAGAGGATAATAATAATAATAATAATAATAATAATAAATTCAATTTATACCGCACTTTTCATTAATAAAAATCTCAAAGTGCTACAACAATAAAAACAAGTGATAAAATCAAATAAAATCAATAATGGTATTAACTAAGATTAAAAACAGAATCATGTGGAGGCAGAATAGGCCTGCTTAAATAAATAAATAAATAAATAAATAAATAAAACAAGTGATAAAATCAAGTAAAATCAATCAACCAAGATCAAAGATAAAATCATGCGGGGGCAGAATAGGCTTGCTTAAAAAGAAAAGTCTTTAAACCGATAGTGGCATTACAAAAAATATCTCCACAAACCTTGTCCTAACAGGACACAATTTAAGACACTAAAAAACTCTGCCAGCAGCACATTTAAGAACATGTTCCATATGCATTTACGACAAGGCGGTCCATGAAGCCCTGAATCACAAATTTGCTAATTTCTCTAAACTAGTTCATGTAAATATAGCTATCCAATCATATTTCTGAATAAAAACTGAATGCAATGATGTGGAGGTGCCAACATCTAATATTTTATTCAGAATAGAACACAAATCACAGATCAAAAGTTTAAACTGAGAGAATGTATCATTTTAAGGGAAAAATATGTTGTTTCAAAATTTCATGGCATCAACAAATCCCAAAAAAGTTGGGACAAGTCCATTTTTACCACTGTGTGGCATCCCCCCTTCTTCTTACAACACTCAACAGACGTCTGGGGACAGAGGAGACCAGTTTCTCAAGTTTAGAAATAGGAATGCTCTCCCATTCATGTCTAATACAGGCCTCTAACTGTTCAATCGTCTTGGGCCTTCTTTGTCACACCTTCCTCTTTATGATGCACCAAATGTTCTCTATAGGTGAAAGATCTGGACTGCAGGCTGGACATTTCAGTACCGGATCCTTCTCCTACGTAGCCATGATGTTGTGATTGCTGCAGAATGTGGTCTGGCATTATCTTGTTGAAAAATGCAGGGTCTTCCCTGAAAGAGATGACGTCTAGATGGAGCATATGTTGTTCTAGAACCTGAACATAGTTCTCTGCATTAATTCATTCATTCATTCAACCTTTATTTAGTCAGGTAAATCTTTTGAACCTCATGGGCTCATTTACGAAAGCGACCTGCTAAAACTAAAGAACAATGAACAGCAGTGATAGAATTTCATTAAACAATAAACAAACAAACAATAAACAATAGAAAACAAAAAGAGAGAAAAAAACAAAAGATTTTTTTTTTTTTTTTAACAAAGTATCAAAAAACTAGCAAAACATTATAAGGTAGACGTATAAAATCAAAGACAGGAACAAATCTGCATTGGTTTTTGCCAGGATTCCAACAGATTCTGAAAACCATTTAGAGAAGTCAAGGTCGAGAGCTTCAGATCTTTTTGTAAGATATTCCATGAAGCAGGAGCGGAGTAGGAGAAGGCCCTTTTTCCAAGTTCAGTCCTCACTGACGGAACACTGCAGGTAATCATGTCCTGAGAGCGCACACTGTAGCTGCACTCACGTAAAGACATGTAGGAGGAGATGTATGAGGGCAGCAGACCAAGAAGTGATTTAAAGATGAAAATGTACCAGTGGAAGAGTCTGCGTGAGGTTAATGATGTCCAGTTAACCAGTGAATACAGGGTGCAGTGGTGGGTACGATAATCACAACCAGTTATGAATCTTAGTGCACCATGATAGACAACATCCAACATCCGCAGGGTGCTTGTAGGAGCATTCATGTAGAGAATGTCACCGTAATCAATGGAGGGAAGGAAAGTCACAGATACAAGGCGTTTCCTAACATTCAGTGTTAGACATGATCTGTTTCTGAAAAAGAAACCCAGTTTAACTTTCAGTTTCTTCACTAGGTTTTCCACGTGGAGTTTAAAAGAGAGATGTGAATCGATCAGGATACCCAGATATTTATAGGAATCAACAAACTCAATAGGGACACCATTTGAAGATAAAATCAGAGGAGGATCTGCTGGAACCGCCTTCCTATTTGAAAAAAACATCCCTTTTGTTTTAATTAATGGTGCCTTTCCAGACATGCAAGCTGCCCATGCCACAAGCGCTCATGCAACCCCATACCATCAGTGATGCAGGCTTCTGAACGGAGCGTTGATAACAACTTGGGCTATCCTTGTCCTCTCTGGTCCGGATGACATGGCGTCCCAGTGTTCCATAAAGAACTTCAAATCGTGACTCATCTGACCACAGAACAGTCTTCCATTTTGCCACACTCCATTTTAAATGACCCCTGGCCCAGTGCAAACGTCTGAGCTTGTGGAGCTTGCTTAGAAATGGCTTCCTCTTTGCACTGTAGAGTTTCAGCTGGCAACGGCGGATGGCACGGTGGATTGTGTTCACTGACAATGCTTTCTGGAAGTATTCCTGAGCCCATTCTGTTATTTCCTTGACAGTGGCATTCCTGTTTGAGGTGCAGTGACGTTTAAGGGCCTGGAGATCACGAGCATCCAGTAGAGTTTTACGGCCTTGACCCTTATGCCGGGTTCCCACCAAACGCGTTTCGCGCAGCCGAAGCAGCCGGTTCACATGCGTCTATGTGTCCGAGCATCGCGGGGCGGCGAAGCGTGACGTGTGACTGTTTGAGCAGTCCGAGCAGCGCGGCACGGAGCGGCAGGTCTTTTCCGCGCTCGCGGCGCATCTACAGCAGCCACTGCTCGACTTCAACTAAATGAACCTTGACCTACTTCGGCTGCTCGCTGCGTCGCAGCAACCAATCGGGAGAGGCTCTGCTATGTGATGACGCAACGACGACGGGACTTTTTTTTGGACTTTTTAAACTTAGCCCAACGAGCCTCCATGAAGAAACCAGCCTCCGGTAAGAAACTTGGCATTTTTACAGTTGCCGCTGTCCGCTCGAGCGTACGATCACCCCAAACATAAAAAAACGTTTTAATCTCAACAAAGACTTTCGGAGCTGCAGTTCGGCTCGTAGAAAACCCACTCAAGTAGTAACGAGGCTCACGAACAGCTGATTTTATCTGCCCGGTGTACAAAAACAAAACAAAAAACGACCGGAAAAGGAGCCAGACGCTCCTCCCACTGCGCGTCTGCAGACGCGTTCGATGTGAACAGACATCTGTTGACAAGCAGCCAAAACAGTGCGGTACAAGCGTTTTTGATGCGCGAAACGCGTTTGGTGGGAATCCGGCATTACGCACAGTGATTGTTCCAGATTCTCTGAATCTTTTGATGATGTTATGCAGGGTTGATGATAACTCAAAAGTTTTTGCTATTTTACGCTGGGTAACACCATTCTGGTATTGTTCATTCATTCATTCATTCAACCTTTATTTAGTCAGGTAAATCTTTTGAACCTCATGGGCTCATTTACGAAAGCGACCTGCTAAAACTAAAGAACAATGAACAGCAATGGTAGAATTTCCTTAAACAATAAACAAACAAACAATAAACAATAGAAAACAAAAGAGAGAGAATATATATACATATACATATATATATACATATATATATATATATATATACATATATATATACATATATATATATACATATATATATATATACATATATATATACATATATATATATATATATATACATAT
>JBBPBX010045461.1:16009-27016 GCA_038048925.1 Garcialebias charrua
CATACATACATTCCTCCCTTTAACAAAGTATCAAAAAACTAGCAAAACATTATAAGGTATATGTATAAAATCAAAGACAGGAACAAATCTGCATTGGTTTTTGCCAGGATTCCAACAGATTCTGAACAGATTTGTTGCACTATCTTTCTGCGCAACTATGGTGGAATTGGTGATCCTCTTACCATCTTAGCTTCTGAGAGACACTGACACTCTGAGAAGCTCTTTTTATACCCAATAATGTTGTCAGTTAACCTAATTAGTGTTAATTGGTCTTCCAGCTGTTCGTTATATGCTAAATTTCCTTTTTCCAGCCACTTATTGGCGGCCGTGGCGTAGTGGTAATGGCAGTCGTCCCCCGATCGGAAGGTTGGCGGTTCGAATCCCGGTTCCCCACACCATGTGTCGTTGTGTCCTTGGGCAAGACACTTAACCCCGAGTTGCTCCCGGTAGGACTGGAAAGCACCTTGCATGGTAGTCTGCCGCTACCGGTGTATGAATGTGTGTAGCATTCAATGTGTGTAGCACTTTGAGATTTTCACTAATGAAAAGTGCGTTATAAATTGAATTCATTATTATTATTATTATTATTATTATTACTACTTGTCCCAACTTTTGGGGGATTTGTTTACACTGTGAAATTTTGAATCAACATATTTTTCCTTTAAAATGTTACATTTACTCAGATTAAACTTTTGATCTGGTCATCTATGTTCTATTACGAATAAAATATTGACATTTGCCAACTCCACATCATTGCATTCAGTTTTTATTCACAATTTGTTTAGTGTCCCAACTTTTTTGGAATCCAGTTTGTAAGGTCTGAAATGGCCAGATTAGGGTGCATTATACTGGTCCGTGCTCATGAGACTCTTCAAGGTTGTTTTTATGCTGACGAGTCCCAAAGCCGCAGGTGGCATGCGATTCAAATCACTTCCAACTTACGGTTGAGCTCGTAAATCAGCTGATTTTGAGTCCTCAAAGCATGAACCAGACCTTCACATAGGCAGCAGCCTGACAAGGGCCAAACTAGCTGAGGCCGTCTTCTTTGTATGTTGATAAACCAGGATCCAGACTATTCCAAAACAGGAAACCTGTTACTATAAATCCAGTTATATGCAATTTTGGCAATCGACAGCAGATGTAGACACATCACCTCCAGAGATATATCCAGCTGCACGTGTCGTCCGAGCAGATGAGGGTTTTCCAGGACCGCTTTGTTGAAAAGATTTTGTCATTTACATCGCAAGTCCAGTTGGTCAGATCCGAAACAGTAGTTTTCATTTCGGAAGATGTGTCAAAATAGTAGCTGCTCCGATAAACCGAGAGCAAAAAAGCAGGAGAACAGGGAGAGAGAACGCATGCGCCTCTTCCAGAGCCAGTGAGGAAAAAAAGTTAAACCAAATTTATATTTTCTGTTAGTTCAACAGTTGTTCTTCTTGTTGAGAATAAAATATTTATCTCTGCAAAAGATCACCTTGAAAATGCTGACGCCAACAACCTAGCCACATCGCTAACGCCGTCACAGGACCACCTGCAGGGCCCAACTAAGGCTGCGTGTTCTGGTCCCACCCACTCTATATCAGCGTTGTGACTGGTTATTTTTCTCGTCAGTTACCGATCAACATCAAATCAAAGCCTTCTATCAAGACAGAGAAGTCCTAACCAATGAGAAAGTGCCTCAACATGTTTCTGCCTGGATACAAATTTAAAAGAATCTGATTGGATAGCTATATTTACGTGAACTAGTTTAGAGAAATTAGCAAATATAACTTTTATAGTGATGGTGAAACTGAACCACTTTGAGAGTTGCTCATGGAATGGGCTAACGTTTCGAACCGCTCGATACGCTCCAAAGTATCTGCCTGTTGTTCTGTACATTTGAGAAGATTGACGCATCATCACTTCATCTAAATTATGGCTGTGTGTTTCTTCATTCTATTTTCAGTAAAGCTTATGTTTTCGTAGCCTGGTTAAAACCAGACCCTTGTCCTTCACTTCGCTTCGCACTGGTCTGGAGTTTCTCCTATAGAGAACCGATTCTTGCTGGAGGCGTGGCCTCTGCTGAGGTTACCCAATCGTTCACGTTTGGCCGTGACGTATGTTGCGCGGAGCTGCAACATGCGTTAGCCTGTCCAGTCCAGTTAGCCTGGCCCTCTGTTCAGATAAACAGCTCAGAAACCACTCTGTGGATATTTTTTCTGCTACCAGTGTGTAATTATATGGCTTTAATTTACTGACTGTTGGCCTGGATGAAACATTTGAGATAAAATTCGATATTTTTAATTTATTTTCGTAGCGCCCCCGAGGCTGTTTGGAAAATGTCAAACCGAAACAATTTAAATCTAGCAGATTTGACCATTTCGTGAATTGATTTAGGAACTGTTAAGCTCAGGAACCCTTGTGCTATAACGTCAGCTAAGAAATATATTTTTTCTCAGCAAAGAAATAATAGTTTTTACCGTGTTTTCTTGTAAATTCCTTCGTGCCGGCAGCCATTTTTCATTCAACCTTTATTTATACAGGCTAGCCTCGTTGAGTCACGGGGACTCATTTACAAGAGGGACCTGTCTCACTCACACCAAACAACCATCCACTCTCACACTCACACCTAGGGTCAATTTAGAGTCACCAATCAGCCTAACAAGCATGTTTTTTGGTCTGTGGGAGGAAACCGGAGTACCCGGAGGAAACCCACGCATGCACGGGGAGAACATGCAAACTCCACCCAGAAAGGCCCCGGACCGGGATTTGAACCGGCAACCTTCTCGCTGAGAGGCAGCAGCTCTACCAGTTGTGCCACCGTGCTGCCCATTTTAAGCAGGGCAAACTGACAACTCCGCCTTCTGTTCTCTGATTGGTCCGGAAACTCCGCCTTTTGTTCTCTGATTGGTCCGGTCAAAAATCTACCGGCGAAATCCTTGTCTATGGGAGAAGTCCCAGACGGAGCAGTGAAGGGAAATGAGAATTGAGCAGAGGTGCGTAGGAAGGCAAGGGCCAGGCTAGTGCCATTGTGTTATTGTGGTTCATATATACTGTAAATCGAAAGGACGACGTTACAATACATCCTTGTAAAAGAGATCAATGTGTGAATTTCTTCCTGGTAACAAAGGTTTAAATTAAAATATGTATATAAATACACACAACCTCTCCATTTGTAATTTTGACGATAATGACCATAACATTTGGGCAGCACGGTGGCACAACTGGTAGAGCTGCTGCCTCTCAGTGTACATAATGTACATAATGTGTACATAATCTCGTTTTCATCACATGCAGCACGGTGGCACAACTGGTAGAGCTGCTGCCTCTCAGCGAGAAGGTTGCCGGTTCAAATCCCGGTCCGGGGCCTTTCTGGGTGGAGTTTGCATGTTCTCCCCGTGCATGCGTGGGTTTCCTCCGGGTACTCCGGTTTCCTCCCACAGACCAAAAAACATGCTTGTTAGGCTGATTGGTGACTCTAAATTGACCCTAGGTGTGAGTGTGAGAGTGGATGGTTGTTTGGTGTGAGTGAGACAGGTCCCTCTTGTAAATGAGTCCCCATGACTCAACGAGGCTAGCCTGTATAAATAAAGGTTGAATGAATGAATGAATGAACATTAAAACCCACATTTTGGGTGGGGCGTTTTATTTCAAAGCCTTCAGATAAGTCCCACCCATTTGGGAATCCTGCAAACCAGCGCATCACAAGTAGCTCGAGCATCAAACTGAACGAAGTCTCATTTTGGAGCGGTCACGTGATTTTTGGCATGCTGACACAATCATCAAAACACTGCATCACGGTACTTCCGCTTCATTTGCTCGAAACTGTCAAGCAGCACACATCACTAATGTTTTATATGCAAATTAATACAGTATTCAATAAAAAATGTAACATTTCATAATGTGCTTAATTCTTGGGCCTTCTCTGAAGGTGTTGAAGGCCTTGAGGGTTGCCCACAACTGAACAGATATCCTAGATGTACATCAGTTTTCTGCTGGGTAGCTAGGCTCGCCTTTAGAGATAAAGTGAAACGTTCAGTAATCTGGGAGAGACTTGAAATACAGCTGCCACTCCTCCACACCGACAGGAACCGGTTGAGATGGTCCGGACGTCTGGTAAGGGTGCCCAGTTGGACATTCCAGAAGGAAGGAATGAATCCTTCTGGAAGAGGTAGCGTGCTCAAGCTGCGACTCGACTCTGGAACAAGCAGCAGATATCTGTCAAGATGAACCAGTTGTGGCTTCTTTGTGGTTGTATCAACAACAAAATTAGATTTGAAGTTTCAAAGACAAACCCAGCAGTGATATAAAGTGGTAGAAGCCACAAACGAATGAAAAGGCACCAAAGATTTGAACCCGTTCCCTCCAGCCGTTTCATTGTGACATGACCAGTCACATGACCAGTCACATGACCAGTCACATGACCAGCACAGAGCTCTGATCAAGCCCTCAGTGTCTGCAGCAAGAGAGTGAAACAGGTGTCTCTTTTCTATTAATGCTGCAATCTGCACAAACACTCCTGTGTTGGGGATCTGTCTCAGCTACTGCCTTACCAGACTTTAGGGCAAGGTTTCTTCGCATCACGTGGTGGAATGAAATTGTGTACACAGGGTCCCAGCAAAAGAATAAAATGTAAAAGAAAAACAGTAATAAGATCTAAGATGTGAACTAAGAAAAACACTAAACTAAGAATACAGTAAACAATAGTGCAAAAACTCGGTATCTGTACATTTTCATTCATTCATTCATTCATTCAACCTTTATTTATACAGGCTAGCCTCGTTGAGCCACGGGGACTCATTTACAAGAGGGACCTGTCTCACTCACACCCAGGGTCAATTTAGAGTTACCANGCACGTTTTTGGACTGTGGGAGGAAACCGGAGCACCCGGAGAAAACCCACGCATGTACCATACCATACCATACCATTTTATTTATAAAGCACTTTAAACAGGAACAAGTCCACACCAAAGTGCTGAACAAACAAACAAGCAACAAGCAACACAGACAAGTACAACACGAAAAACATGAAAAAACACTGCAGATCAAAAATAAAACGATCAAATACAAATCAGCTGGTGTTGAAAGCGACAGAATAGTAGTGAGTTTTTAACCGGGATTTGAAAACTGAGAGGGAGGGGGCCTGTTTGATGAGCAGCGGTAACTCGTTCCAGAGTCTTGGGCCTGCTACAGAGAACGCCCTGTCACCTCTGCGCTTAAGGCGAGTTTCTGGAACTATTAAGAGTACCTGGTCCTCTGACCTCAAAGCACGTGGAGGGACATATGGGTGTATCAGATCCGAGAGATAGGCGGGGGCGAGACTGTTCAGTGATTTGTAGACATACATGAGAATTTTGAATTGGATTCGAAGATGAACCGGTAGCCAGTGCAGGGAGGCCAAGACTGGTGTAATGTGCTCTCTTTTGCGTGTACTGGTTAAAAATCGGGCAGCTGCGTTCTGGACCAGTTGTAATCGTGCAATGGAGGCCTGACTGACGCCAAGCAGAAGGGAATTGCAGTAATCAAGCCTAGATGTAATGAATGCGTGAATTACTGTCTCCAGGTTGTTTTTTGATAATATGGGCTTCAGCTTAGACAGACGCCTCAGCTGGAAAAAACAGGATTTAACGATCATGTTTACATGACTGTTGAGTTTCATGGAAGGATCCATTATCACTCCCAGATTTGTGACTTTTTGTTTTTCAGACAGGGCTAGAGCAGAAAGGTCGATGCAGTGGTTCGAGATTGTGTCATTGGGAAGGAACAACATGGCTTCAGACTTCTTATCATTGAAACTTAAGAAATTTAAAGCCATCCAGTCCCTGATGTCAGCCAGGCAGTCGAGCAGAGGTTGAATAGAGCATGTACCATTTTGTCTTAGGGGGAAGTAAATTTGACAGTCATCGGCGTAGAAGTGGAAGGGTATGTTGTGTTTCCGGAAAATAGCACCAAGTGGCAGCAGGTATAAGGAGAATAAGAGAGGACCCAGGATGGACCCCTGCGGAACCCCCCATTTAAGAGCCGCCACTGCAGAACTAAAATCATTGATGGAAACACAAAAGGATCTGTCAGAGAGGTAGGATCTGAACCAGTTCAGGGCTGACCCTGTGATGCCCACCCACTGCTCCAACCTAGCAATGAGGATCTCATGGTCGATGGTGTCGAAAGCGGATGTGAGGTCCAACAGGACAAGCAACACAGAGTCACCGGTGTCTGTGGATAGGAAGATGTCGTTAAAAACCTTCAGTAGGGCAGTCTCAGTGCTGTGGAGAGATTTGAAGCCAGACTGGAATAGCTCGGGGATAGCGTGATCCTCCAGGAAGCACTTTATGTACGGAGAGAACATGCAAACTCCACCCAGAAAGGCCCCCGGACCGGGATTTGAACCGGGGACCTGCTCGCTGAGAGGCATCAGCTCTACCAGTTGTGCCACCGTGCTGCCCAAAAATGAGCATAAATCTATCTAAAATTTAAAATTTCAAAATTTTAATTTTTTTTTTAAATTAAATATCTAAAATGAGATAAATGTGACTGAACTCGAGACATTTTTTGAGTTTAAGGTCAGTTGGTTGTGGCTGCCATCTTAAATTTGGTTCACTCCAAAAGTGAATCAGTTGTGGATGTAGAACAAACAAACACTGAACGTTTCATTAAAATTCATTCACGGATTTAATTTCAATTTTGAGTTATTTAGCTAACAGTCGGGCCACAACATCTGGAGGTGGGTTATGATGAAGAAAAGGATCACATTTATTAGAAGTGTTGTGAAGAAGTGACGGATCTATTGAGCCGGGAGTTTTCAGCAGATTCAGACATCTTTGTGGAGTCGACCATCTTGGAACAAACTTGTGGACGTCTCACACAAACAAATGTTTTCTTATCTCACATGGCAAAAAATAAAATGAGCTCAAGAATTTTACTTCAAAACCAAGGATTCAGTTCAGCAGACACTGGCTTTATTCTGTTGAATAAAAATAATTAAAAATGGTCCATTGCTTGAACATGACCTTTAGTGATGGGTGTGTGTGTAGACTGCAGAGTACTGATGGAGGAGCAGGGGCTGGTGTTGCTCCAGGGCACATCAGCACAGCGGGCAGATCTCAGGGTTCTGGTTTGTGTGATGAGGGGGAGTTAGTAACGGGGGAGGCCTGCTCTGCGGCTGCAGTCTCTGGCTGTGGTGAGGGACTGGCTGCTGCTGGATCTTTCTGAACCAGCTCTGGCTCATCCTGGCCTGCCTGGGGTGGGTGGACCAGAACCCGGTCAATAAGACCAAAGTCCTGAGCCTCCATGGGGCTCATGTAGCGATCTCTTTCCATCACGCTCTCTAAATCAGAGACAAAACAGAATGTTAGAACTGGAGACGAGTGATTTCTAACACATGGAAATAATCATGGCTGAGTTAGTTCACACATCTAGAAACAACATTTATTCCAATAAAAGACGATTCTATTCAGTTTAATTATAGAGCGCCAATTCACAACAGAAGTTGTCTCAGGACACTGAACAGAAACATTCACGTACATAATCAGCTAACGTTACTTATCTAAGGAGCCAGTCGAATGCTTTGTTTTCACTTCGTTAGAAACAAATTTTATAAACGTCAACTTCAAACGTTGATACAAAAGACTAAAGTCAATTTAACCATCATAGCTCTGAATCTGCACTGGTGAAAGTTACTAATGATGTTCTCATGGTCTCTGGCAATGGACAGGTGTCTCCACTGGTCCTGTTACACCTCAGTGCTGCATTTCATACAGTTGATCACAGTATTCTACTACAGAGACTTGAATATGATATTGGAATCACAGAAACGGCTCTAAATTGTTTAAATCATATCCATCTGATATAATTTTTTTCTTTTTTAAAATACAATATAAAACAATCCCATAAACAATAAGAATACAAAATATAAAATGAAAGGTAGCAGAAAGAAGAAAAAAAATCTTATTATATCTGCCCCTTTTTTTCAAACAATTAGTTCAAACAATAATAATCTTCAAGTAACAGAACAAAATGAATCTCTTTCTAATTTTCTAACTAATCCAATGAAACTTAATATATTTCTTTAACAATTCAGTTTTGATCATTTTCTTTAATGTACACATTGACTTGGCGTTTTTAACACCACTCTCAATTTGTAAATGTAAATACTGTATTGAATCATCATACACCAATGTTAGTCATGGAGTTCCTCAGAGTTCAGTGCTTGGACCTATACACTTTAACTTGTATATGCTTCCATTAATTAAAGGTTCAGTATGCAGTTTCTGTAGAACTGCAGCACTTAGAAATATTTTCAACAGGCAAAGCATTCTGATCCCTCCCCCTCAGAGCCATATGTGGCTCTGCCCCCTTGTGGTCTGTTGAATTTCAAATTCAAGCTCTGTTTTTATTGGCTGATTCAAATTCAAGCTCTGTTTTTATTGGCTGGTTACAAACTCTGTTTTTATTGGCTGGAAAATGGCGGGTCACCTTTTCTTTTTAGAAATGCTTATTTACCACCTGGAGAAGCAAGGGGACAATATTTTTTTTTTTTTTCAGAGATTACCTGGCTAACATCAGTCTGTCAGGAGGTAGTGACAGAGTGAAGAAATATGTTCATAAAAAAAGCTACATACTGAAGCTTTAATGTTATTAAACAACGTGATAAATTTTCAGTGTTATGCTGATGATACACAATTATATTTGTCCATGAAACCCAATGGATCCAATCAGTTACTTAGACTACAAGCATGTCTTAAAAGACACAAAAACCTGCATGACCTTCAATTTTCTGCTTTTGAACACAGGCAAGACTGAGGTTTTGGTTTTTGGACTGAGCATCTTCAGAATTAATTTTTCAGTCTTTTGTCCACGTTAGATGGCATTAATCTGGCCTCCAGTTCTAATGTTAAAAATCTTGGTGTTATTTTTGATCAGGACATGCCTTTTATCCCCCACAGACCCAGAGGAGGGAAACGTGTCAGGAGACAGAGGGAGAAGAGGAAAGTGAAGAATGTAGGACTGAGGGTTGCAACTCTAAATGTGGGGACAATGACAGGCAAAGGTAGAGAGCTGGCTGACATGATGCAGAGAAGAAAGGTAGATGTTTTATGTGTCCAAGAGACCAAGTGGAAGGGCAGCAAGGCTCGCAGCATTGGAGCAGGGTTCAAACTGTTTTACCATGGTGTGGATAGAAAGAGAAATGGAGTAGGGGTGGTCCTGAAGGAGGAGTTGGCAAAGAATGTAGTAGAGGTGAAGAGAGTGTCAGATAGGGTGATGTGTCTGAAGGTAGAAGTAGAAGGTCTGATGCTAAACATAGTCAGTGGTTATGCTCCACAGGTTGGATGTGATGGGGAGGAGAAAGATACATTTTGGAAAGATTTGGATGAAGTGATAGAGAGTATTCCCAGGGAGGAAAGAGTGGTGATTGGAGCAGACCTGAATGGACATGTTGGTGAAGGAAACAGAGGGGATGAGGAAGTGATGGGTAGGTTTGGTGTCAAGGAAAGAAACCAGGAAGGACAGATGGTGGTGGATTTTGCCAAGAGAATGGAAATGGCTATAGTCAATACCTATTTCCAAAAGAGGGAGGAACATAGAGTGACCTATAAGAGTGGAGGAAGGAGTACACAGGTCGACTACATTCTGTGTAGAAGAGGAAACCTGAGGGAGATTGGAGACTGTAAGGTTGTGGCAGGGGAGAGCGTGGCCAGACAGCATCGGATGGTTGTGTGTAGAATGACTGTTGTTGTGAAGAAGAGAAAAAGAGTAAAACCAGAGAAGAAGACCAAATGGTGGAAGATGAAGAAGGAAGAATGTTGTGAGAAATTCAGAGACGAGCTGTTAAAGGCTCTGGGTGGTAAGAAAGAGCTTCCAAGTGACTGGGCTACTACAGCAACAGTAATTAGAGAGACAGGTAGGAAGGTACTTGGTGTGTCATCTGGACAGAGAATGGATGATAAGGAAACCTGGTGGTGGAATAGTGAAGTGCAGGACGCCATTCAAAGAAAGAGATTAGCCAAGAAGAAATATGACAGTGAGAGGACTGAAGAGAGGAGACAGGAATATAAGGAGATGGGACATAGAGCAAAGAGGGAAGTAGCTAAGGCAAAGCAGAGGGCGTACAATGAGTTGTATGGGAGACTGGACACTAAAGAGGGCGAGAAGGACTTGTACCGATTGGCAAGACAGAGGGATCAGGCTGGAAAGGATGTGCAGCAGGTTAGGCTTATTAAAGATGGGAATGGTAATGTTCTAACAAGTGAGGAGAGTGTGATGGGAAGATGGAAGGAGTACTTTGAGGAGCTAATGAATGAAGAGAATGAAAGAGAAAGAAGAGTAGAGGTCATAGAAACTGTGGACCAGGAAGTGGGAAAGATTAGTGAGGGTGAAGTCCGGAAAGCTCTGAAAAGAATGAAGAAGGGGAAGGCAGTAGGACCTGATGACATACCAGTGGAGGTTTGGAAATGTCTTGGAGAGATGGCAGTGAGGTTTTTGACTCAAATATTCAATGGCATATTTGAGGGTGAGAAAATGCCTGAGGAATGGAGAAGAAGTGTGCTGGTTCCCATTTTTAAGAACAAGGGTGATGTACAGAGTTGTAGCAATTACAGAGGAATTAAGTTGATGAGCCACACAATGAAGATCTGGGAGAGAGATGTGGAAGCAAGACTTAGACAAGAGGTGACTGTGAGCAACAGTCCTGTTTCATGTTGAGAAAGAGCACCACAGATGCCATATTTGCTTTGAGAATGCTAATGGAGAAGTACAGAGAGGGTCAGAAAGAACTCTATTGTGTCTTTAGAAAAAGCATATGACAGGGTGCCGAGGGAGGAGGTGTGGTATTGCATGAGGAAATCTGGAGTGGCAGAAAAGTATGTTAGACTGGTACAGGACATGTATGAGGACAGCAGGACAGTGGTGAGATGTGCTGTAGGAGTGACAGATAGCTTCAAGGTGGAGGTGGGATTGCATCAAGGATCGGCTCTGAGCCCCTTCTTGTTTGCTCTGGTGATGGACCGACTAACAGATGAGGTCAGACAGGAA
>JBBPBX010045462.1:0-27016 GCA_038048925.1 Garcialebias charrua
ACATTATTTTTGTTTTCATCATTAAGCCATGTCTCTGACAGTGCTATTAATGTAAAAGTTCTGTTTAACTGTTTTAAATAATCTGTTATTTTGGATATATTTGCATTTATACTTCTACTATTGATGTGAATAATAGAGAGATCTCCATTTGTTATATTGATGTTATTAAACTTTTCTTCATTATAGTATTCACAGTCTTTTATAGCAGGATAAAAGTTTGCATCAACCATATCTTCAACATTATATATTTTGAATTCTGAGTCTTCGTTTGTTGTTGTCATGTTTTAATCTATTTGTTTGTTTGTTCATTTCTGTTAATTTTGTGTATGAACATGTGATAGTGATTGGTGATTTGTCATTTTTGAGCTCATTTGAATGTTTCTAAGTCTTTCAGTTCTTTTATTATTTTAGGATGAGAATTTTCATCTACTTTGATCCAGATGTTTCCGTTTCTTGTCCAAGTTTTTTTTATTTTTTCCTCCTTTTTCAACAACCTTGCTGCATGTGCAATGTTTGCGTTTTTTTTAGTTAGGTGTTCATTCATGAAGACCATAGTTTTTGCGAGTTTCTTTGACTGCATCATTACCCTGTTTCTTTGATTCCTTCCAATGAATCTCACGACTACTGACGGTTTAAGTTTGTTAGCTCTATTGGGCAGTGTGTAACAGGTGGAAATGTCATCACGTTTAATGTCAATGCCTTTGTCACTTAAGAAAGTGACTACCTGATTCTCCAGAGACTGCAGTTGTTCTGGTCGTCCTCCTTCACTCGTGTTAACGCCTTTGGTTACATCAGCCGATGACCAGCGTTTAAGTTCGAGTCCAGAAATGACCATGTTTTCGCCTCTTATGTATTGTTCCATGTCCTCACACTTTTGTTCCAATTGAGCTAATCGTTCTTCTCTGATGACCTCCTGAGCTTTCATTAGTTTCATCTCCTCAACCAGTTGATTAAAGTTTTTTTGATCAGCTCTCAAACTTGCAACTTCCGCAGTGAGAACGTTTACTGCATTTTTCAATTCCTCCATTAACTCCAAATTTTTATCCACCGATTTTTTACTCGCCGAATGGATGCAGTTAGAGAGGACATGAAGGTAGTTGGAGTGAGGACAGAGGATGCAGAGGACAGAGTGAGGTGGAGGAGGATGACTCGCTGTGGCGACCCCTGAAAAGGGAAAAGCCGAAAGAAGAAGAAGAAGAAGGACAGTATGTGTGAACGTGAGAATGGGCTTTGCAGATGTGTTTCTCACATGTGCAGCACACAGCTTTTGTCTTGCAGTCCTTCTTCCAGGGGCAGAACTGGCACCTTTTTCTTTTGACTGACCCAGCTGCAGCCTTTATTATTTCTTAGTTTGTTTTTTTGTTTTGCTTGGCAGCTTGTGTGATGTGAGGGGTTAGCTGCAGATCAAGAGTGCAGGTGCAGGTCAAATGCAAGTTCTAGTGTCTTTGATGTGTGTGTGTGTGTGTGTGTGTGTGTGTGTGTGTGTGTGTGTGTGTGTGTGTGTGTGTGTGTGTGTTAGAGAGAGTTTGTGTGTGGCCTTTGAACTTTTTTCTGATGTCCCTTTTACACCTAAGCCTCAAATTTCCGCCTGGCATTTTTTACTTGTTTTTCACTAGAAAATATGAAGAAAATGTTCTATGGACAAGTGCTTCAGCACATTTGTTCAGAATATTTAGATCTTTCAATATCTGGCATTATTTTACATTATACTTGTTAAAAAACAACTATTAAACTGTTTAACATCAAGAAAAAACAATAAGCGAAATTAGATTTTAGAGATTTTATGCAAATAAAACACTGCATTTGAACATGCAGTACAGATTTTGCATCATAAATTAACAATTTCAACACTATAGAACATATTTACAATGTTTTTTTTATTCTCACTTATTTTTACAAATAAGAAACAGACTAACAATTCAAATTATTTACAGGCGAATTTCCCCTCCCTACATTTCTCATTATCTTCTACACAAACAAAGTACAAACTGATGAATAGTATATGTTATAGACTTGATATACTATTCCAAAAACAAAATAAAATATAAAAAATAAAATAAAACTATATCCTATTATATGTACCCAGTATAAAACAATTATCCACCAAATAACAGCCCTCATTCATTCAGAAATAAAATTCAAAAAGTTATTAGATTGTTAGATCAAATGTTTTTTCAGCTTTTTCTTCAGAAGAACAAAAAGAAACTTCTCCAAATTCAAATCATCCAGGAATCTCCTTATTGTCTTTTTATTCCTTGATTTGACATAGTTTTATCTGAATCTCTGCTCTGCTGCTCATGTTTTTCCTGCTCAAGCTGCACTCTGTTCGTGCTGAAGACAAAGGACTCGCTTTCCAGGGCGTTTGCAGCTCACGGAGGGTGACTACCGTAACTGTAGCAAAAAGAGCCTAAAAGCGCACCTTTTTTTCTTTCAAACACCGTTTGAATTTTTCTGATAGCACAAACGGTTGCAGAGTTACGGTAATCTAAAAATAGCTTGGGAAAACGTGTGGAAAAAGTGTCTCTAGAGACACCGGTGTTTTAAGAGGTTTTAAATGCCTTTATAATTCACGGGTCAAAAATGACCCATAGGACGATCTTTGGACCCTAGTGGTGTACAGCCCACATGTAAACCTAGACAAAAACAAAGTATCACTTTTTGTAATGATGGGGTCACTTTAGGAAAAGTCATAAAATTTCAAGTTGGAAAAATATAGTTTAAGGTATTTTTTCTATAGCTAAACATGGTAGCGGGTCACTTTTGACCCGCAGGACAACACAAGGTTAGGTAACTTTTTAGGTACAACCATTTTACCCAATTTTATTTATTTAAAATAGTATTTTTAAACTTTATAAAAAAAATTCAGTACTCAATTTTAACCACACCCGACCCGGCTACAGAAGGTTGCAGGATTTTATAAAATTTGACACAATTTGTGACAGTCCCTTGTTCAGCAATTTGTTGAGATTCATCAGTAGGATCTGAGAAGCATTCCAGCTGACCTCAGCCTCCTCTAGGACATGATGGCCACAAACGTCTTCATCCTGCTGTGCCACTAACTCAAGCTTCCTGTGATGTGCTGTTAAGTTGCTGGTGTCGTTTAAGTCGTCAGTGTGATCCAGACGTAGAGATGGAGACCAGTAGGGTTGGGCATCGAGAATCGAGAATCGTTCGGAACCGGGACTAACTGTCCGGTTTTCCCGGAATCGTTCAAAATATCTGCATCACTTCATCTCATAAGCTGACTGACCTGCAATCACATAGAGATAACAGATAAATGACAGGTGACAGCTGTGATATGTCAAGACAGATCTTAAATCCTGCTAGTTGTTCAGGGTTGCTAACTGTAGCATCACAGGATAGAGAAAGAAAACATAAAATAAACAATCAGCTTATCTTTATGAAAATGCAGTGAACAAGCACGCATGTTTGCTGATATCTGATTGAATGTGATCTCCTTGCGCCTGACAGCTGCAACCCAGGCCAACCTGCGTCTCCTGCTTAGATCTTCCATTTGCTGTCCACGGTCTTTTCTATAGGCAGGAAACTGGAAAAACTTTATGCCAGAGTGTCCTGTTTTACTCGAACAGCCTTTCATGCAACACCAATGACCCATTTTCGAATTAAAAAGCACATTAGAACTAAAGCTAACTCAGATCTACGCTGCTATCAGTAAGCTCACTGACGTCAATGTCAACACAAGATGGCGCCCGGTACCCACGTGACACGAGCCGTGACGTCGCGTGCAAAAGACCGATATCCCACAGATTCTCTATGGGGTTCAGGTCAGGAGAGGTGGCAGGCCAATTGAGCACAGTAATACCATGGTCAGTAAACCATTTACCATTGGTTTTGGCACTGTGAGCAAGTGCCAGGTCATGCTGAAAAAATGAAATCTTCATCCCCATAAAGCTTTTCAGCAGAAAGCATGAAGTGCTCCAAAATCTCCTGATAGCTAGCTGCATTGACCCTGCCCTTGATAAAACACAGTGGACCAACACCAGCAGCTGACATGGCACCCCAGACCATCACTGACTGTGGGTACTTGACACTGGACTTCTGGCATTTTGGCATTTCCTTCTCCCCAGTCTTCCTCCAGACTCTGGCACCTTGATTTCCGAATGACATGAAAACTTTGCTTTCATTCAGAAAAAGTACTTTGGACCACTGAGCAACAGTCCAGTGCTACTTCTCTGTAGCCCAGGTCAGGCGCTCCTGCCGCTGTTTCTGGTTCAAAAGTGGCTTGACCTGGGGAATGCGGCACCTGTAGCCCATTTCCTGCACACGCCTGTGCACGGTGGCTCTGGAATCTGCCCTTCTCCACAATCTTCCTCAGGGTCCGGTCACCTCTTCTCATTGTGCAGCGTTTTCTGCCACACTTTTCCCTTCCCACAGACTTCCCACTGAGGTGCCTTGATACAGCACTCTGGGAACAGCCTATTCATTCAGAAATTTCTTTCAGTGTCTTACCCTCTTGCTTGAGGGTGTCAATGATGGCCTTCTGGACAGCAGTCAGGTCGGCAGTCTTACCCATGATTGCAGTTTTGAGTAATGAACCAGGCTGGGAGTTTTTAAAAGCCTCAGGAATCTTTTGCAGGTGTTTAGAGTTAATTTGTTGATTCAGATGATTAGGTTAATAGCTCGTTTAGAGAACCTTTTCATGATATGCTAATTTTTTGAGATGGGAATTTTGGGTTTTCATGAGCTGTATGCTAAAATCATCAGTATTAAAACAATAAAAGACCTGAAATATTTCAGTTGATGTGCAATGAATCTAAAATATATGAAAGTTTCATTTTTATCATTACATTATGGAAAATAATGACCTTCATCACAATATGCTAATTTTTTTAGAAGGACCTGTATATGATGATTTGACAGGTTAAAATATGCTAATTTTTTAGAAGGACCTGTATATGATGATTTGACAGGTTAACTGCTACTTCATGGTGTGATATGGCTAATTAAATAGAAGCATGTGCTGATTTCACAGCGGATAGATGCCGCCGTCAGTTTGCGCTACGAGTATGGCAATCAGTGCTATGAATATGGCAATCTGACGATGTACGCTAGCCGGACAGAACTCTCGTTCATCATATTGAAAGATTTATGAAGATAGTGCTTATCAGATATTGTGACTACACTGTAACTTATAGAAAAACATTTAATACTTGAGCCAAACTGTTTCTGTAGAGTCTCTACTTCCTCTAAGGAATAAAAAAAAGTAGCATCTGACCTCTAATATGAATATTATGAAAATATTTACAGTCACAGAATATAATAGTGTTTATCATGTATTGTAAAGTATGATGTAAAAATGTGACAGTTCCCCCTATGGTCACAATATAGGGTGGTCACGGAATTTGGTGTAACACTGGCCCCTACCAAAGCAAAAATACACTCATTCGGACCACTGTGAGACGGACAGCTTCCAGCAACATCAACAAAACGGCAGTATCTGTTCCCAGTGAGTGAAATTGTAAATGTGGTTTGTCCCCGTTTCACATTTTAATCATGCAGTCCCGATCTTTTACTGAATTATAGATCCGGGGCCTTTCTGGGTGGAGTTAGCATGTTCTCCCCGTGCATGCGTGGGTTTCCTCCGGGTACTCCGGTTTCCTCCCACAGACCAAAAAACATGCTTGTTAGGCTGATTGGTGACTCTAAATTGACCCTAGGTGTGAGTGTGAGAGTGGATGGTTGTTTGGTGTGAGTGAGACAGGTCCCTCTTGTAAATGAGTCCCCGTGACTCAACGAGGCTAGCCTGTATAAATAATGGTTGAATGAATAGAGAATGGGATTGTGATGTTAGTCTACATGAAAAAAAAGTTTTAAATCTGTAGCCTATGCCTCTTTTATGATTGTCTATAGTTGTTGTCGTTATCCACTGTTGTCATCACTCTTTGTTAAATAAATCAGGTCTCTCTTGTAAATGAGTTCCCTAGGCTCAATGGGATTAACCTGTATAAATAAAGGTTGAATGAATGAAAAACTGAAAAACGCAATGCATTACTGATACATAGGATACAGAGACATGGAAGTTTATGACCTTGAAAGGGTACAAGCAGGTTGTCGTGAGTGTTACTGTGTGGAGGGTGAAGGGCGTGGTGAGGACGCTAGTGCTGTATGTTCGCCGATTCTCCGCGCTAAAAAGTTATTTTACTGTTGCCATGTTAGTGGACATTTATCTGGACTTATTTTGTTCAGTAGTTTATCAATCAAGGACTTTACGGACAGCTTAGTCAGCGAAGTGCTGTCAACCTCCTGTCAACTCCAGCATGGCAGCACGAACTTTGCACGAACTTTGCTTGGAGGACTACGTAGCTGCAATTATTGTTGCGCTTACCTGCTTTCTCTGTCAACCTCCTGTGTCATCTGGACTGTTCTGGATTTTCTCCTGTGCTCCTCTTCAAGTTATGCTCATTCAAGTAACATCTCACTGCTTCTTGGATTTTTTTCGGAACTGTGTGTCTGCTGTTAGCGGCTAGCTCTGTGCTAGCTTCCCCTGGCTTGGCTGGCTCATCTATGTTGACCTACTCCGCTTCCCAGCTGATTGGACTTAACAACTGCTCCATTCTACCTTCTGTTTCCACCATCAAATAACTGGGACTTCTGCGTAGACCTCGTTACATCCACAGAACAGCTCGCCTGCAGATTGTGTAGCCACAGACATGCCAAAATTAACCACTCACTGGAGGAGAATAGGAAATTGAAGGAAGAGCTATCCCGAAAGAAAATGGATGGGCAAATCTTACAAGATGATGTGATGGTCAGGTACTACACTGGGCTTCAATGTTTAGCTGTTTTGATGGGTGTGTTGACTCAGCTTCTTCCCCTCTACCACAGACGGTCTGAAAACTTTCACCTTTTCAGATGCTCTTCCTAACTCTAATGCACATGAGGCTGAATCTGCCAGTCCAGCATATTGCATACCTCTTCAGCATTGACCGAAGAATGTGGTTTGTTTCTGTGGTCATGGTTTTACTAGACAAAATTGTGACTGTGTGCTGTACTTTGACTTATATGTGTCCCAGTGTTGTTTTGAAACTATGAACTGTTAAATAACCTTGTCAACTGAGCATGAGCTAACCATTAAATAACATTGTAAACTGAACATGAACGCTTTCAACCTTCATATTTTGCATATTGTGAGTAAATGATGGAAGAATAATTACATTTTCTAGTATATTTATTTGTGTCACAACAAAGAGTTTTGTAAGTATATAATATTGAACACTGTAAACGAAGACATTAAAAATTTATTTTAACAAAATCTGAAATGAATATTACACGGAAAATGTCAGATTAAAACTGCTTAAAAATGGTGCAAACTTCAATATAGAACATTGAGGAAGAAAAATAAAAAGGTAAAATATAACTACAGTAAATGTTCAACTTAAAACAATCACTGCAGTTCACATTAAAACAGGTAAAAACCAGTGTGAACGTCAATATATCACAGTGATGAAGTAAATGTATAAAAAGGTTTAAAAAAAACAACTAAATATTACACTGTAAACAATCACTTCTTTTCAGATCAAAACTAGTAAATTGGCAGTGTAAACTAGTTAGGTTGAGAAAACAAAGGTAACAAAATATCCCTGACTACAGTATATAACTTTAAACAATATTTTCAGATTAAAACTGTTAACTGGTAAAGTGACAGTGAGTGTAAACTTCAAAATAAAACAGTAATTTTTTTTCTGAATATTATTATTATTATACACCTCTGCTTGAACCTTGTCACATTAGTGGGCATCATCCAATAGGCTGGAACATCAGTGACGGTTTTGTCCCCCCATATACCCACTGCTACTAAAATTTAAATACAAACTGGATTCCAAAAAAGTTGGGACACTAAACAAATTGTAAATAAAAACTGAATGCAATGGTGTGGAGGTGCCAACATCTAAAATTTTATTCAGAATAGAACACAAATCACAGATCAAAAGTTTAAACTGAGAGATTGTATCATTTTAAGGGAAAAATATGTTGTTTCAAAATTTCATGGCGTCAACAAATCCCAAAAAAGTTGGGACAAGTCCATTTTTACCAGTGTATGGCCTGTGGCGGTTCTACACACGGGCCCGCACGGGCCCGTGCCCGTGTAAATGGACCCTGGCCCGCCCTGTGGCCCGCCCTCCGAGCAGAAGCGGAACCATGCTCATGGCACATACCGATACCAGCCTTGTTTACGTATCGATCCAACCCATGATGCACGTTGGCTTCAAGCTATGGAATGGATTTCCTGAACGGAGGCGTGTCTCATGAACCCAGAGTAACAAGACCCGCCTCACATTCAGGAAATCCAGTTCATAGTTTGCAGACAGCTGCAGCGTGAGGGGCTGACTGAGTACTCTGTTGGGTTTGTTTTGGCATCGTTTTGAAAGAGCGGGTCGTTTGTTTATGGATGGTTTACATTTCTGTCGCAGGATCGGACAACACTGGTGAGTGCATGCTAGCAGCTAGCCGACTTTTCATCGTAACATGTGCGTTGTGTGGAAATATTTTACACTCAACACCGCAAGACAACAACGTTCAATGTTTGCAGAGCTATATAAACACATCTGAGTCACATTAAACCGCGGTCAAGTTAGTTTTACCCCAGACATTCCATCGAGCTCAGGGCTTCAGCCAGCGGTGTGTTTTTCTTTTTCATGCCGGATTGGGCGCTCTGATTACGGCAGCTGTTTCAGCTTCCGCCTGGGAGCTCCGTGGCTTCGCATCATATCATAATACAGCTACAATATAAAGCATGTAAAACACTAAAAACAGGAACATGTCTGTGTTGGTTTATGCCAAGAACTTAGCAGATGTAAAGCTATTTAATATTTTATTTAATTTATTTATTCATTCATTTAAAAGAGACAAAATAAAACATTCATCAAAAATAAAACATTGAATGAAAAGAGTGCAGAAAGAAGAAAAAAATCTTATATCACCCCATTATTTAAAAGAATATATAAAATAACTTTAAATAACTTTAAACAAACAATCACTTAACTCCATATCTGTAAAATTAACTGAATTATAACCATTTTTGAGTTTGGCTTATTTCAATTGCCTGCTGCAGCCATCTTCAATTCAAATATATCCAAAAGTTAATCAGCAGTAAAGAAACATCCGTTTATTATTTCTTGAAAGATTTTTCAAAATCTGTCCAGAGGGTCATGAGATATTTTGCTAACAGACCAACACCATTGATTGAATTGGATGTACTTTAAAAGTCAACCAGTCGTAGAGAGCCATTCAGTGATTATTTCTTGAAAGTTTAATCAAAATCTGTTCAGTTGTTCATAAGATATTTTGCTAACAGACAGATACCATACCATACCATACCATTTTATTTATAAAGCACTTTCAACAGGAACAAGTCCACACCAAAGTGCTGGACAAACAAACACGCAACAGGCACCACAGACAATGAAGTACAACAAGAAAAACATAAAAACATTGCAGATCATAAATAAAACGATCCAATACAAATCAATACAGATGCAGAATACAAACATAATTTGATGATTTCTGGCAAACCGATCAACAAATGAGTCACTCATTTGTTGATCGGTTTGCCAGAAATCATGATGCCAGAAATCATGAAATTCTACGATTTCGTATTCATCAAAATCGCAGAATACAGTTGCTGTGATAGTAGGGCAGCCAATGTTGTTAGGGTTAAAGCAGTGATTAACTATTGTAACCAAAGAAAATAGTTTAAAAAATCAAATGAGAAAAATATAAAACATTTTACACAGTATTTGTATTGACTGAATAAAATATATTAATAAGCAAATAAAATGATAATGAAAATAACTGTTATGTGAAGTCTTGGTTCAGTTTCTCAGTCCAAAATTATATACAGGTAACAACGTTCATCTGATGAACGTGCCCCTCTGACAAAACCTCTGGCCCCAGCTTGGCCCCACCAGTACAACTGGTCTAGAACCGCCACTGTGTATGGCATCTCCCCTTCTTCTTACCCCTTCTTCTTACAACACTAACAGATGTCTGGGGACAGAGGAGACCAGTTTCTCAAGTTTAGAAATAGGAATGCTCTCCCACTCATGTCTAATACAGGCCTCTAATGCCCTTATCCACAGGGCTGGTTCCTCTAGGGTCCCATTGTGGCTTGTTCGGGCCGGTTCCTGTGGGACCGGTTTATTTCTGTATCCACAGCGCCCATTAGGACCCCTTTAGTGGGCGGGTAGTTCTCCTGTAATGGGCGGATCATTAATATCAACGCACCTTGCCAGCTGGTGGCGCTAGTGATACATTAAGCTCTTTACTAACCACCACTAACACGCATTAGAAGAAGAAGAGTTGGAAAAGAACACACAACCAAAATGGATGATCTTGTTTCTTTTTTGAACATTCTGCTTTGCCTGTGGCTTTTTCAGTAACATATATATCTATATATGTGTGTGTGTATATATATACATATATATATAATATAAATACAGTATATATAATATATATACAGTATATATATATATATATATGCAAAAAATAATAATAATATATATATATATATATATACACACACACATGTATACATATATATATATACATATACAGGTGGTCCCCGACTTATGAGCGAGTTCCGTTCCTCCGACTATCTCGTAACATGAAAATCTCGTAAGTCCGTACAGACCTTTATATAACACAGGAGCCGACACTGAACACGTACATATAGGTAATGAAGTTACCAAGCGCTTCGGCTATCCTAACACAAACTATAATAAAAAAAATTAAAAAACAGTGCTTTACAGGTACAGTACAAAACAGATAAATAAAAATATAATTTCTTACTTTGAGCTGATCAAGCTTGTCTCGTCTGTTAGCACATCCGAGCACGTCGGAGCTCCGTACCTTGTGCTGCTCCAACGCGGTCCAAACTGTTTAGAGGAAGGACTGTTAGCTTGTTAAGTCCATACATTTGAAGCCATAAAAACAGTTTACTTTACTAAACTTACCGAAAGCGGTTTCTCTGCGGTGTTCTCCATCCAAACAAGCTGCCCACGTTAGCTGTTGTTAGCCACCGCCATTAGGCCTGCACTCATTAGCTCCGTGCTAACGAGTCCATCCATCCAAAAAAGGCTGTCGGAGCTGCTTCTCCACGTTAGCTGAATGTCCATCCGACATCTTAGGCTGCTAGGCGGACATCGAGGCGAGCTCCCGGCCGCCGGTTGGGTTTGGTTCTGGTGGTGTCAGCTTAGCCGATGAGCTAATGTTGTCGCGCTGCACTTTTTGGGAGCGATCGCGGAGGATCGCGGCTGTTGCTCCAGACCAGACACATCCACAAAGTTCACGGAGTGTTTCCAGCTCATTTATCCGTATGAGGCCACCTCTGATCAGACGCACGGTGCTCCAAAGCCAGCTCCCGGAATGTCGGCCAGCTCCCGGAATGTGGCTTGGTAGCTCCGCTCGTTGCATGTCAGGCGGCGGGGCAGTGGGAGCCATCGCTCCGCGATCGCGGCTACTTCTCCAGGCCAGACACATCCACAAAGTTCACTGAGTGTTTCAAGCTAATTTATCCGTATGAGGCAACCTCTGATCGGATGCACGATCCTCCAAAACCAGCTCCCGGGCGCAGATGGCCCCTTTCGCCAGCATGTCGGCTTGGTGTCACCGCCTGCTTTGGTCCGCTCGTTATATGTCAGGCGGGGGGAATTTGGGAGCGATCGCTAATATAATAATAATAATAATAATTTGTCACATTTGTCATCTGTGTATGTTTCCCATACTTGACAGACGAAATTGGTCTTCTGCATTTAACCCAACCACCACCAGGTGGTGCAGCGAGCAGCGTAGTCGCGCTCGGGGAGCTGGAGAATTAGATGTGCACTCATAGACACCCCAAGGTGTGTAGTGGCCGGGGCTGGGGCGCGAACCCGCGTCCTTCGGGTCCCAAGTCAAAAGCCCTGCCACTGCACCATAGTACAGAGTACACTAAAAATTGAAATAAAACATAAAAATAACAATTATACTTTATTTATAAAGCCATTTAAAACAACCACAGCTGCAACAAAGTGCTGTAAACATGAAATTAAGAACATTTAAACACAAAAAAACCATTTTTTCCCCCCATATTCTTATTAATTATGATAATGTCGTAAATCAGGAACCTCGTAGGTCAGGGCGCTTGTAAATCGGGGACCACCTGTATACATACATATATACACATATACATCCATCCGTCCATCCATTTTCGTCCGCTTATCCGGTGTCGGGTCGCGGGGGTAGCAACCTAAGTAGGGAGGCCCATACTTCCCTCTCCCCAGTCACTTGGAGCAGCTCCTCTGGGGGAATCCCAAGGCATTCCCAGGCCAGCCGAGAAACATACAGGTGACCCCCGAGGTACAAACGATTTAGGGACCTAAGAACGGTTCGCAGCTCGATTCTGCCGTAGGTAGGGGGTGAAAATTATTAAAAAAAAAAAAAATTATTCATTCATTCATTCATTCAACCTTTATTTATCATGCTAACGGAGCGCGCGCACACATTTAAGCATGTACAGTAGTGTACTGTAATGTTAAACATTGCTATTCACATTTACAGAATAAATAAAAATATATTTTCTTACTTTGAGATGGTCAAAGCCGACATCTTAGGTTGCCATGCGTTGATTGTTGTCGGGCCGAGCAGCGCGGCGGCCGGCCAGTGAACCACCGCAGCTGCTCCAGACCTGTGTTAGCTAGCTGGCTAGCTTCTGCTAGCCAAGCCATGAGCTGGTGTTGGAGCGGCGGCGCGATCAATCTGCAGCTGCTGCTGCTGCCTGAGACATCCACAAAGTTCACAGAGACGTTTCCAGCTCGTAATTAATCCATATGAAGCCATCCTGGTCACCAGTCTTCGGCCGGCTCCCGTGTTAGCTCCCGTGTTAGCTTCTGGAGCTAGCCAGGCCAGAGCCTGGCCGGAGGTGTTCGCGCGGCGGCCTGGCACGATCCGCTGCTGCCTGAGACATCCACAAAGTTCACAGAGACGTTTCCAGCTCGTAATTAATCCATATGAAGCCATCCTGGTCACCAGTCTTCGGCTGGCTCCCGGCAGCTAACCTGAAATGGCGTCCGGTGTTGTACATTAATTTGTGACCGGAGACCCCAGTGACTGAACCTAAAATGGCGTCCGGCGTCCGGTGTTCTACATTAATTTGTGACCGTGTAAACTGAAGACCTACTTCCTGTTGCCCAAGATTGCTCAAAAATGATCAGAAATGATAGCTGATAGATATGGCAGGTTTGTTATAGTGAGTGGGAAACTCTACAGCACTTTAGTTGCACTGGTGAATGTTTACGCTCCTAATACAGATGATGATAATTTTTTTAGACAACTATTTTCTTCTTTACCCGATCTCAATAAATATCGTCTGGTGCTGGGCGGTGATTTCAACTGCTGGTTGGACCCAGTTTTGGACCGCTCATCTGTTAAAACTAATGTCATAAGCAAATCTGCATCAGTCATTCAAACCTTTTTATCTGACTACGGACTGTGCGATGTGTGGCGTGCTCTAAACCCTGATAAGAGAGAGTACTCATATTTTTCACACGTACACAAAACTTATTCAAGAATTGATTACTTTATCACAGATATTAGATACTTAAATCAGATCTGCTCCTGTGATTACCAGAGCATAGTAATTTCAGATCACGCCCCACTCACTATGTCCCTATCTCTTCCTCACTTTTCCCCAAGAACTGGACAGTGGCGTTTTAATTCAACCTTGCTCTCGGATGAAAACTTTCTAAAGTTTATTCAGGATGAGATACATTTTTTTTTTGCTACTAATTCCTCCCAAGAGATTTCTAGCCTCATAGTATGGGATGCTTTTAAGGCCTATATCAGAGGCCAGATTATTGCCTACTCAGCAAAAATAAAAAAACAGTCTACTAATGAACAGAATAACCTAATGCAACAAATCAAAGAGATTGACATAAAATATGCACACAATCAATGTCCGGAACTTTTGAAAAAGCGTATTGAACTTAAAACGAGGCTTGACCTACTAACAACACATTCAGCTGAACGTTTTCTCTTGCATGACAGATTCAAATTCTATGTACATGGCGACAAACCTGATAAACTATTAGCAACCATGCTTAAGGGCTCTAGGGCAAGGCAAACTATTCCTAAACTTCGAAAACAAGACGGCAATACAATCACAGATCATGAAAAAATTAATGATGCATTCAGAGACTTCTACTCGGAGTTATACAGCTCACAATTACAAACCAATCCTAAAAAGATTGATGATTTCTTAGCTAAACTTCACATCCCTGTCATCTCACCTGAACTCAAAAACAGGTTAGATGAACCCATCTCCCAGTCAGAAGTCTCACTAGCAATAGCTTCAATGCAGTCTGGCAAAACTCCAGGTCCAGATGGTTTTCCCTCTGAATTTTTTAAAAAATTTTCAGTCCTACTATCTGCTCAGCTTAGTTCCACCCTTACTGAATGCTTTGAACAAGGATCCCTCCCTCAGTCATTTTATGAAGCCTGTATCACACTACTTGTAAAAAAAGGAAAAGATCCAATGGAATGCACCTCATACAGACCTATCTCTCTCTTGAATACAGATGTTAAAATTTTAGCTAAGATTCTTGCCCGTAGGCTCGAAACCGTCTTACCATCTGTTATTTCAAAAGACCAAACAGGTTTCATTAAAGACCGACATTCATATTTTAATATACGTAGGTTGCTTAACATAGTTTATTCAAGTCCCACAGTCTCGGATGAGTGTGTTGTTTCTCTTGACGCTGAAAAGGCCTTTGATCGGGTTGAATTTGACTATCTTTTTGCAGCTCTTAGTAAATTTGGTTTTGGAGGAAAATTCATTCATTGGATTAAATTATTGTACCATCAGCCATCTGCTACAGTACGTACTAATTCTCAAACCTCAAAACCATTTAAATTACAAAGAGGCACCCGCCAAGGCTGTCCTCTTAGCCCCTTGCTTTTTGATCTAGCCATAGAGCCCCTCGCTATTGCACTACGAACCAGTAAGGAGATATCCGGCATCTGGAGAAATGACATGGAACATAAGGTGTCGCTTTACGCTGATGACCTTTTACTTTTTATTTCCAAGCCATCAACTTCATTGCCTTTTGCCCTCAACTTGTTTACCCAATTCGGCCAGATCTCCGGGTATAAATTAAACCTTACCAAAAGTGAGCTTTTCCCTTTAAGTAATAAAGTAAATATATCAGACTTTACTAATTTGCCGTTCAGAATTGAAAGACAAAAAATTACATATCTGGGTGTCACAGTGACAAAAAAACATAAAAACTTGTTCAAAGAAAATCTGACTCCACTGTTGAACCAAGTGAAAAGATCCCTCACAAAATGGACGCCACTTTCCATGTCCTTGGTAGGACGTATAAACTCAATTAAAATGACTATACTACCCAAATTTTTATATGTTTTTCAGGCACTACCTATTTTTATTCCTAATATATTTTTCAACGAGCTGGATTCAATTTTTTCATCCTACATATGGAGGAATAAACGTCCAAGGCTTAATAAGATGAATCTTCAAAAACCTAAAGAGGAGGGGGGTTTTGGTCTTCCTAACTTTCGGTTTTATTATTGGGCTGCTAACCTCAGATGCTTAGTGCACTGGTATTTTTACCATAACCTGAGTAATTCCCCTGATTGGGTGACTATGGAATTACACAACAACAATAATATATCTCTACCAGCTATGCTTTGTGCTCCACTTTCACTCTCCTCACCCAACTCCATTTTGAATCCTGTAGTGAAACATTCACTAAAAATATGGGGCCAGTTTAGAAAACATTTTAAACTTAAGGATTTTTCCCCTCTAAGCCCCATTGCACCTAACCATTTGTTTAAACCTTCTCTTCAGGATGGGGTGTTTCTGGGATGGCACAGGAGCGGTCTTACTCATTTTAAGGACCTTTTCATTGAGAAGAAATTGGCATCATTTGAACAACTTAGCAATAAGTATGGTCTACCACAATCCCATTTTTTCAGATATTTACAAATCAGACATTTTATTCAATCACATTTTTCAGGCTCAGTTTCTCTACCAGAGCCTACACTGTTGGAAACCATCTTACAATTGAACCCGACCCGTAAAGGGCTTATTTCACGGCTTTACAATCTAATGTTGAACAGAATAGAGACCTCCTCACCCAAACTTAAAGCTGTATGGGAGGAGGACCTGGGCATGACCATTCCAGATGAAACATGGGCTTCTATACTCAAACTTGTTAACACAACATCTCTATGTGCACGCCATTGTCTTATTCAGTTTAAAGTGGTACACAGAGCCCACTTCTCCAAAAGCAAACTGTCTCGTATTTATCCAGAAATCACCCCATACTGTGACAAATGCAAAACTGCTGAGGCCACACTGGTTCATATGTACTGGTCCTGTCCCAGCCTTGGTCAGTTTTGGACGGATGTTTTTAAAACCCTGTCCACAATCTTCAGAGTAGAAGTAACACCTAGCCCTCTCCTTGCTCTGTTTGGTATCAGTGGTGAAGAGTTACCTCTATCAGCCTCCAAAAGACAAGCACTGGCTTTTTGTTCCTTGTTAGCAAGGCGTGCAATTCTAATAAGATGGAAGGGTGCTGCCCTTCCAACTCATAAACAGTGGTTATATGACCTTTTGTCATGCTTGAAACTAGAAAAAATAAGGTGTTCTCTTCAGCACTCTACTGAGAAATTTAATAAAATATGGGGGCTTTTTCTTGATACATTCCAAAATATACAATAATATTTCAGGTGAATTCTGTTTTTTTTTTTTTGTGCTCTCTGTTTTTGTCAGGTTTAAAGATGTAGTGTGTGGACATAGGGCAGTGACCTGGATAGGAGTGAATGGGATTAAGTTTTAAAGAATTTTTGTTTGCGTTTATGTATGTTGTTTAAACAGACCATACGTATAACATTTTTTGTACCCACGCTTTCTTATTTGTATGTATAAAAGGAAAAAACTTTAATAAAAAAAACAGTGATTAAAAAATGATCAGAAATGATCTTTTTTATCATAATTATTATTTATAAAGCCTTTAAAACAACCACAGCTGCAACAAAGTGATGTACACATGAAATTAAGAACATTTAACACACACAAAAAAATATATATATATATTTTTTTAATACAGTAATTTCATATTTTTATTAAATATGATACGTTCGTAGGTCCCGTTGTTCGTAGGTCGATGGAGTCGTAAGTGGGGGGTTACCTGTAGTCCCTCCAGCGTATCCTGGGTCTTCCTCTGGGTCTCCTCCCAGTGGGACATGCCCGGAACACCTCACCAGGGAGACGTCCAGGAGGCATCCTAACCAGATGCCCGAGCCACCTCAACTGGCTCCTCTCGATGTGGAGAAGCAGCGGCTCTACTCCGAGTCCCTCCCGGATGACTGAGCTTCTCACCCTATCTCTAAGGGAGAGTCCAGACACCCTGCGGAGAAAACTCATTTCAGCCGCTTGTATCCGAGATCTCGTTCTTTCGGTCACAACCCAAAGCTCATGACCATAGATGAGGGTGGGAACGTAGATCGATCGGTAAATTGAGAGCTTTGCCTTTCGACTCAGCTCTCTCTTCACCACGACAGACCGGTACAGCGCCCGCTTCACTGCGGATGCTGCACCTATCCGCCTATCGATCTCACGCTCCAGTTTTCCCTCATTCGTGAACAAGACCCGAGATACTTAAACTCCTCCACTTGGGGCAGGACCTCATCCCCGACCCGGAGAGGGCATGCTACCCTTTTCCAGCTCAAGACCATGGCCTCGGATTTGGAGGAACTGATCCTCATCCCGGCCACATCACACTCGGCTGCAAACCGCTCCAGCGAAAGCTGGAGATCACGATCTGATGAAGCCAATAGGACCACATCATCTGCAAAAAACAGAGAAGCGATTCTAAGGCCACCAAAACGGATCCTCTCAACACCTTGGCTGCGCCTAGAAATTCTGTCCATAAAAGTTATGAACAGAATCGGTGACAAAGGGCAACCTTGGCGGAGTCCAACTCTCACTGGAAACGAGCCTGACTTACTGCCGGCAATGCGGACCAAGCTCTGACACCGGTCGTACAGGGACCTAACAGCCCATATCAATGGGCCTGGTACCCCATACTCCCGGAGTACCCCCCACAGAACCCCCCGAGGGACGCGGTCGAATGCCTTTTCCAAGTCCACAAAGCACATGTAAACTGGTTGGGAAAACTCCCACGTGCCCTCCAGGACCCTGCTGAGGGTGTAGAGCTGGTCCAGTGTTCCACGACCAGCACGAAAACCACATTGCTCCTCCTGAATCCGAGGTTCGACTATCCGACGGACTAGGGGTGGGCGATATTGCCAAAAAATGATATCACGATATATTTTTTGAAATACCCCGATAACGATATCACAGACGATATTTCACATTTTCTCCTTTTATTGAATCAACCAAACAAATGTGTAATTTCAAAATGACTTTTCATAAACGGTCACCAGAATACAAAAAAATATATTCATATTTAAGAAGCAAAAATATATATACGCACCAGCCGCCACTGACACGTACGTGTGCGGTAATGACTATTCTAACACTTTAACACATTTTAAAAGAGCATACAGTAAATAAAAAAATAATTTCTTACTTTGAGCGGCAGCTTCTGTCATCAGTTTGCTTGTTAGCTCCAGCTGTTAGCACCGCTGCGTTACGTCTGAGCTTCGCAGCTTTCTGTAGCACCACTCAGTTTAAACCCTTTACAGGAAGGACTGTTAGTATCCTAACTTCATACAGTTGGAGACAGAAAAAGTTTTAATAACTTACCGATGCCGCAGTCTGTGCGCGCCGCCTTCAGAGATTCAGAGTCAGAGAGTCTTTATTGTCATTTGCACCGCATGTGGTACATGTGATGGAAACGAGATTATGTACACGGGGTCCCAGTTACATCCAACAACAAATGCAAGAGAAAAACAGTAATAACATCTAGAATTAACTAAGAAAAACATCAACTAGTAATACACTAAGCCCTAATATAGTGGAAAAACATCATTATAAACAGCAGCACGAACATGAGTCTGTATGAGCAGATGGTCACAGATGAACACAGCAACAAGAAAACAGATCAGCATCAGCATGATGTGATATTTTGCAGTGTTTATTTTTATTTTATTTTTATTTATTCATTCATGAGTCTAACAGCCTCAGGGTAGAAGCTGTTCCTCAGTCTAGTGGTTCTACATTTGATGCTCCTCAACCTCCGTCCTGAGGGGAGTGGGGCAAAGAGTGAGTGTGCTGGGTGTAGGGATGCACCGATCCACATTTTTCACTTCCGATCCGATACAGATACTGTAAAACTGGGTATCGATCGATACCGATACTTTTCCGATCCGATACCATTCAGGTGCCTTATGAGGCTGTAATAAATTATTACAGCCTCAGCCACTAATATCCACTTTAAAGCAAGGAATAAAAAAACACGTTTTGTGTTAGCAGGATTTAATTGTAACTAAGAAACTTATCCAACATTAATAAAACTTACCTCAAGTTGCCTTTTTGGGCATGCATAAATATACAGTATTTGTATACAGGTAGTCCCCGATTTACGAGCGAGATCCGTTACAACGAGGCGCTCGTAAACCGGAAATCTCGTAATTTGGAACGGCCGCCATTTCTCTCGTAAATCCGGAATTTCGCTCGTAAATTGGAACGGTTTTCGCTAGCGCGACTACAAACACTCTATTTTCATCCAAAAACTGCTTATGAGTGCATAAAAATGATCGGAAACGTGTGTTCATATGCTTATCTAACTAACTGTGGTGAAAAAACACATGAAAACTCAGTATTTTTTTCGTTTTTTCCAAAAATTCGCAGCTCGTAAGTCTGGGACCTCGCAGATCAGAGCGCTCGTAAATCGGGGACTACCTGTACACTGTACTTAGAGAGAAGATTAATCTTCTCTTGGCTGTGCAAATTCTGCTAACACAAAACGTGTAACTAACTACCGGTACTTTTAAGTACTGTAGTTACTTTCACCCAGTCTCTTTTTCATCACATGCTTCCAAAAGTCAACAATTATGTTTGTATTCTGCATCTGTCTGTTAGCAAAATATCTTATGAACAACTGAACAGATTTTGTTTAAACTTTCAAGAAATAATCACTGAAGGGCTCTCTACGACTGGTTGACTTTTAAAGTACATCCAATTGAAGATGGCTGCCACAGCTAACTGAACTTATACAACACAAAATTGACTACAACTCAGTCAATTTGACAAAAAATTTAGATAAAATTTGTGTGGTAGTAGCTGAGACTCATTCCCAAAGCATATTCAAGGGATTAGTAGAATGCATAAGATCTTTCTTTAAAATTACAACGTTATTTATTTGGAATCAATGGTGTCGTCTGTTAGCAAAATATCTCATGACCCGCTGGACAGATTTCAGGGACGTGCAGAGGGGGGGGGGGGCTATGGGGGCTTGAGCACCTGCCCCTTTTTCTCCTTGCCCCCAAGTGCCCTTTTGGTAAAAAAAATAAAAAAAATAAATTAATTAAATTTCCTATTCTAAGCCCTCCTCTGACACATAATAACATGTACTAAAATTATTTATTTTATTTTATTATTATTATTTTTGTATTTTGCCAGAAAAACAACAATAAGCCCTCCGGTCACGTACCAACACTACATTCCCCACAATGCAACAGTAGTAGTAGGGGTGGGGCCAATCTGATCCGGAGTCGAGTCTCATGAACCCAGAGTAATAATGCTGCGCATAGACATCAAGACCTGCCTCACATTCAGGAAATCCCTTTCATTTTACAGCCAGCTACAGCGTGTGGATTGAGTGAGTAGCACTTTAGTTAACAGCTAGCCAACTTTTCATCGTAACATGTCCGCTGTGTGGAAGTATTTTACACTAAACACCACAAGACAGCAACGTGCAATGTCTGTAGAGCCATAGTGCCACATTAAACCGCGGTCAAGTTAGTTTTTTATTGGACATTTGTGCTCCGGGACTTCAGCGGGACGCCACTCTCGCTGAACCGAAACAGGGAGACCGACCGCGGCCAGCTGCGTCCAGTCCGACCCGCTGTCTGACCGTCTCGTAGGAGGGACAGGCTGAGAGCGGCTGACCAAAATCAGAACGACCGCCCCGGATTGAAAAATAAAAACGCACTGCTGAAGCCACGGAGCTCAAATGTTCACCAATAAGTTGTTAAACTTCATCATAATTAATGACCAACAGCTATCAGCTGTAGAAAATGAAGGATTTTGCAGCTTGATACTTACAGCCAACAATCATAAAAAAGCACATTAATTAAAAATCACAAGAAAACGGTGTTAAAAAAACATAAACAGCTACATTATTAAACAATGTAAAATACAGTACTAAAATCGGGAACATGTCTGTGTTGATTTATGCCAAGAACTTAGCAGATGTAAAGCTATTTAATATTTTATTTAATCAATTTATTCATTCATTTAAAAGAAGTACTAAGACAGAGTACATGTGTGTGAATGAGAGGGAGGCCAGTGGAACAGTGAGGCTACAAGGAGCAGAGGTCACAAAGATGCAGGACTTCAAGTACTTGGGTTCCACTGTCCAGGAAAATGGGAAATGTGGTAAAGAGGTGAAAAAAAGAGTCCAAGCAGGATGGAGTGATGGAAAAAAGTTTCAGGAGTGATTTGTGACAAAAAGGTGTCAGCAAAGGTCAAAGGAAAAGTTTACAAGACAGTTGTATGGTCTGGAGAAGGTGTCATTGACAAAAAGACAGGAGAAAGAACTGGAAGTGGCAGAAATGAAGATGCTGAGGTTCTCCTTAGGAGTGACAAGTTCATTCATTCATTCAACCTTTATTTAGTCAGGTAAATCTTTTGAACCTCAAGGGCTCATTTACGAAAGCGACCTGCTAAAACTAAAGAACAATGAACAGCAGTGGTATAATTTCCTTAAACAATAAACAATAAACAAACAAACAATAAACAATAGAAAACAAAAGAGAGAAAAAAAAAAAAAAAAAAAGGTTTTTTTTTTTTTTTACAAAGTATCAAAAAACTAGCAAAACATTATAAGGTAGACGTATAAAATCAAAGACAGGAACAAATCTGCATTGGTTTTTGCCAGGATTCCAACAGATTCTGAAAACCATTTAGAGAAGTCAAGGTCGAGAGCTTCAGATCTTTTTGTAAGATATTCCATGAAGCAGGAGCGGAGTAGGAGAAGGCCCTTTTTCCAAGTTCAGTCCTCACTGACGGAACAAGGATCCTTCTCAGACAAGGATGGAGAAGATCAGGAATGAGATAATCAGAGGTACAGCACATGTTGAACAACTGGGAGATAAAGTTAGGGAGGACACACTGAGATGGTTTGGACATGTCCAGAGGAGGGACAGTGGGTATATTGGTAGAAGGATGTTAGAAATGCAGCTGCCAGGAAAAAGACAAAGAGGAGATATATGGATGCAGTTAGAGAGGACATGAAGGTAGTTGGAGTGAGGACAGAGGATGTAGAGGACAGAGTGAGATGGAGGAGGATGACTCACTGTGGCGACCCCTCAAAAGGGAAAAGCAGAAAGAAGAAGAAGAAGATTCATTCATTTAAAAGAGATCAAATAAAACAAATTAATCAAAAAGAAAACATTGAATGAAAAGAGTGCAGAAAGAAGAAAAAATTCTTATATCACCCCCTTATAATAAACATTGAACCAGTCCGTCCCTTGGCTTGTAGCAAATTTGTTTTTTTGGCCCTCCATGTGTTTGACTTTGACATCCCTGGCTTATGCAATAGGGAGCACATTGCCCGTCCAAAACCTATCATCTCTCCATAATGTATATATGTCCGATCTTCTAACTTCCTTTGCTGCATTATGTACATTGCATTTATTCTAGCGTTAGGTAAATGTATCTTGAAGGAGAATAGCACTTAAATAAAAGTCCAACAAGAATATTCATTTAGAATTAAAAATAACTCACCCTGAACTATATATAATGTAGGTAATAACCAATCAAGTTGCTCCTGTCCAATAAAAGCATACAAATGAAGGGGAAAAAACTCAATCCAGACTTTAAGTAAGTTTAGGGTCTGGTTCGCAGAGTATGGAGTTAAATTAGTTTCACAATTATTCAATGGAAAAAAAAAACTAACCTCAGTTAAGTAAAATAAAATTGTAATCAAAACTTTTGGAATTGTAACAATTTCTTCTTTTTTTAAGTAAAAACATTTAAAAAAATTTTTTTAAATTAAATAACTAATTTTTCTCTCGTGAACTTAAAAAGTTATTTTGCAAAACATAAACTTTTATTTGCATACATCAGAAATCTTTTTTTGTTGTTGCTATTTTAGGGTCTGCCCACAACGTCATGTGAGAATCGCAAGCAAAACTTTGAATGACAAACAAAAACTTAGAATAGCAAGCAAAGATTTCTGACATGCGCAAATAATTATTTCACTTCATGACACAAAAATTTGTGATTTTAATTTTAAAAAGTTTTTTTAAGCAAAACTTATTTGTTAAAAAAAATTACAATTCAAAATGTCTTGATCACAATTTTATTTTATGTAATTGAGGTTAGTTTTTTTATAGAATAATTGTGAAACAAATTGAACTCCATAGAAGAGGTCCCATTTTCATAATTTTATAGATTACAATACACTAAAAAGTTGCACTGTGCCCTTGTTTTTCAATTTTGTAATTTATCGTTGTTTATTAAACTCTGAAAGCTATGTGACTTTGTTAATACAGTATTCTGTCCTAAAATGTGGTTAGATGTGCCCCTTTTTTTTCTGAGCACCTGCCCCTTTAGTGGGCTCTGCACGTCCCTGACAGATTTTGATTAAACTTTCAAGAGATAATCACTGAAAGGCTCTCTACGACTGGTTGACTTTTAAAGTACATCCAGTTTAAGATGGCTGCCACAGCCAACTGAAAACAACACAAAATTGACTACAACTCAGTCAATTTGACAAAAAATCTAGATGAAATGTGGTGCGGTAGTAGCTGAGACTCATTCCCAAAGCATATTCAAGGGACTAGTAGAATGCATAAGATCTTTCTTTAAAATTATAACGTTATTTATTTGGAATCAATGGTGCCGTCTGTTAGCAAAATATCTCATGACCCGCTGGACAGATTTTGATTAAACTTTCAAGAGATAATCACTGAAGGGCTCTCTACGACTGGTTGACTTTTAAAGTACATCCAGTTTAAGATGGCTGCCACAGCTCAGCCTTTTGTTTTTCATAATCCCACAGAGCTTTGGAGACATTTACAAGACATTCAAAAATATGCCTCACCTGTCCAACAGCATACAGGGGTTCACTTTGGATGTCATGGAATCACCTGCTGACAGCTTGGAGGAGGCTGCTTCTCAAAGTTTTGATGCCACTGTCCACACTGTTATCAGCGAGCAGGTGTTTAAAATGGTGACGCTGGGATCACATCAGCTGCAGAGGAGCTCGCTGAGCTGATTTCTCTGGTTAACTCCTCAAAGGGTTCCAGCAAAGTCACAATCTTTTCCAGCAAACCCCACAGGTTGGCTGACAGTGTTCCTGACAAGTTGTTTAGCAGTTTCTGGGTTATCCCTTTAGCTTTCACGTTGTCCAGCGGAAGTTTACCTTGCTGTTGAAACGAGTCCAGAAGTGATTTCTGTCGGCTCCGTTTGTCTTTCTCCCGCCGGGCTAAACAATCGTCATGCTCTTTACTGTGGTCTTTTTCAAATGTTTCATCACGTTTGTGGTATTATATGACGCGACGGAGCTTCCTCCTCTCTGGACAGCGGCTCTGCAGACACGCACGCGGCTCTGCAGACACGTACACGTCGCTGCTGTCTTGCTTTGCGGTGCTTCAAGAGTAAAACACATCCACACAGCAGACATGTTCGCGGACATGCAAAAATCAATAAACTCTGACCGACTCTGATGCCAAGATGAAAAGTTGGTTAGCCGTTAGCCACAGTCCTCCAGTCCTCTCTGTGTTTACTCACGTTTTACCTGGCTGCAAGGGGCAAACTAGGAAATGGATTTCCTGAATGTGAGGCGGGTCTTACTACTCTGGGCTCATAAAACACGCCTCCGTTCAGGAAATCCATTCCATAGTTTGAAGACAACTGCAGTGTATCATGGATCGGAAAGATGGCAGTCTCTGCTCTGAAAATCCGATATGTAAACAAGGCTGGTATCGGATACCAATACCGATACTGGATCGGATCTGCCCCATCCCTAGCTGGGTGAGTGAGGTCTTTCATGATGCAGGTGGCTCTTTTCCTGCATCTGGAGGTGTAAATGTCTGTGATGGTGGGGAGACTGACTCCGACAGACCTCTGTGCAGCCTTCACCACTCTCTGTAGAGCTTTCCTCTCTTGCAACTGTGCAGCCTCCATGCCACACGTTGATGCTGGAGCACAGGACGCTCTCCACTGCACACCTGTAGAACGAGGTGAGAACTGGGCTGCTCAGACCAGCACGTCTCAGCCGTCTGAGGAAGTAGAGTCTCTGATGACCTTTCTTGATCAGGCTGGTGGTGTTGTTGCTCCAGCTGAGGTTATCATTCAAGTGTACACCCAAGTATTTGTAGCTGGAGACCACTTCCACTGCAGATCCACCTATGTTCAGTGGGGCGTGGGTGTGTTTGTTCCTTCTGAAGTCCACAATCATCTCCTTTGTCTTCTTCACATTCATGTGAAGATTATTCTCTTTGCACCAGCTCTCCAGATGTTCCACCTCCTGTCTGTAGCTGGACTCATCATTGTTTGTGATGCATCCCACCACCGCTGTATCATCTGCAAACTTAACAATATGACAGCCTGGAAGTGTGGCTGTACAATCATATGTGAGCAGAGTGAACAGAAGGGGGCTCAGCACACATCCTTGAGGAGAGCCAGTGCTGAGGGTTATGGTGGAGGAGGAGAAGTTGTGAATCTTCACGGACTGTGGTCTGTCTGTTAAGAAGTCTAGTACCCAGTTACAAATGGAGGGGCTTAGTCCAAGTGTAGATAGTTTGTCTATCAGAGTTTGGGGGATCATGGTGTTGAAGGCAGATGTGAAGTCCACAAAGAGCAGACGCACGTATGAGTCCTTCTGATCCAGGTGGGTGAGAGCAGTGTGGACCACGGAAGAGATGGCGTCCTCTGTTGATCGGTTCTCGCGGTATGCATATTGATGAGGGTCCTCGTTGATGTTGACGGTTGCCTTGATGTGGGACATGACCAGTTTCTCAAAACATTTAGCGACTATCGGGGTGAGGGCCACTGGTCTATAGTCATTCAGACCAGTCACTGTGGAGCTCTTTGGGACTGGGATGATGGTCGCGGTCTTCAGGCAGGTGGGAACTGACTCCAGTGCAAGTGAGGTGGTGAAGATGTCAGCCAGCACCTCACAGAGCTGGTCCGCACATTCCTTCAGAACTTTCCCTGGGATGTTGTCTGGTCCGGTTGCTTTATGAGGATTAATCCTTCTGAGACTCCCTCTCACTTCTGCTGCGGTCACTCTGAGATGCTCTTCATCTGGTGATGAGGTGAGTCTGGTGCTAGCTGGTCTGTTTGGATCATCAAAACGTGCATAGAACTTATTGAGGGCATCAGGCAGAGATGGGTCCTTGGGACATTGTTTGTTCTTGCCTTTGTAATCTGTTATGCATTTAATACCCTTCCACATGCTCCGTGCTGCATGTGTTAGCATTTAGCTCCCCCGAATCCGCAGCTCCGGGCAGTCCGGTTTAGCTGCACCTCTAAAAGGTTGTCAGCTTTATTATTCCAAATCCGCTCATTCTCAATCAGTTCATCTGGACAGTTTCTTTTTAGCAGAAACGTTTCACCCTCACTCCAGAGGGCTTCCTCAGTCAGAGTAGTCCAAAGCACACTGAAGTTAACCCACCAAGTAAGCAACTTATGTGGACCAACCAGTTTGCTGTAGCCAAGATGGTTTCTGGGGGTGTGTCCCTCGTCGACTCCTCCCAGGCAGGCAGACATGTCCAAAGTGGTTCAAGACAAGAAAGTTAATTCTCAATAGTCCAGGTATCAAATCCGCTCATTCTCAATCAGTTCATCTGGACAGTTTCT
>JBBPBX010045463.1:10725-27015 GCA_038048925.1 Garcialebias charrua
TGTGGTGTGGTATGGTGTGGTGTGATATGGTGTGGTGTGGTGTGGTGTGGTATGGTGTGGTGTGGTATGGTGTTATATGGTGTGGTGTGGTGTGGTATGGTGTGGTGTGGTATGGTCTGGTGTGGTATGGTGTAGTGTGGTGAAGTGTGGTGTGGTATGGTGTGGTGTGGTATGGTGTGGCATGAAATATGCACAACGCCAGACTGATGTTCATTCAACCTTTATTTAGGCAGGTTAATCCCATGGAGCCTCGAGGACTTGGTTCCCTAAACTGAGGGACTTTATGAAGATTTGACACAGCCGGTCAAAATAATAATAATAATAATAATAAATTCAATTTATACCGCACTTTTCATTAATAAAAATCTCAAAGTGCTACAACAATAAAAACAAGTGATAAAATCAAATAAAATCAATAATGGTATTAACTAAGATTAAAAACAGAATCATGTGGAGGCAGAATAGGCCTGCTTAAAAAAATAAATAAATAAATAAATAAAACAAGTGATAAAATCAAGTAAAATCTATAATACTATCAACCAAGATCAAAGATAAAATCATGCGGGGGCAGAATAGGCTTGCTTAAAAAGAAAAGTCTTTAAACCGCTTTTAAAGTCAACCAGTGACTGTGGAGCTCTCAGGTCGTCAGGGAGGGAGTTCCATAGGCGGGGCAACAAGGATCATGTGAGAGTGGGCGGGGCAGCTGAAGAAAAGTATCTGACTGAGAAAGAGGTAACAGATGGGACATGAGACACTGGGATT
The DNA here is from genome assembly GCA_038048925.1 of Garcialebias charrua. Taxonomy (NCBI): domain Eukaryota; kingdom Metazoa; phylum Chordata; class Actinopteri; order Cyprinodontiformes; family Rivulidae; genus Garcialebias; species Garcialebias charrua. Next base: position 11,488 of record JBBPBX010045463.1, read on the forward strand.
AAAAAATCTGAACTCATAAAACAATTAAAAAAATAAAATAAAAAGTAAATTAAATTTACAAAAAAAAATACTAACAACTCAAAAGAACCAAATCCTAAAAAAGGGGAATATCTCTGGATTAACTCATAAAAATGCCTTTGAAATCTGTCCAGTGGTTTAGCAGATATTTTGCTGAAAGAAAGTAAACAACCGTGCACAAAGACACATACAAGAACTACACTTTCTGCTGGTGCCCTTTCTGGACAAGACATCCCCCTCTCCACCTCTGTTACAAATCTTGGAATAAAAATGGACTCCCATCTTACATTCGAAAATCACTTCTGCTTAAAACCTGCTTCTTCCATCTTCGAAACATCTCCAGACTTCGCCCATCTCTAACTTTTTCTGATGCTGAGAAGCTCGTCCATGCTTTTGTCTCCTCCAGGCTCGACTACTGCAACTCCCTGTTTATTGGAATCCCTGGTAAATACCTTCAGAAGCTTCAATATATTCAAAACAGTGCAGCAAGGATTTTGTTGAGAGTTCGTAAATTTGAACATATTACGCCCATTCTCCATAACCTTCATTGGCTTCCTGTCACCTACAGAATTCAGTACAAAACTGCTCTCATTACACATCAATGCTTACACGGAACTTCACCAGATTATCTAAAGGACATTCTTGCACCATACTCATCCACCCGGTCTCTACTGTCACAGAACAGTAATCTACTTCACATTCCGAGAACCAAATTAAGGACCAAGGGAGACCGGGCTTTCAGTGTGGCCGCCCCCCGCCTATGGAACTCCCTCCCTGACTACCTGAGAGCTCCACAGTCACTGGTTGACTTTAAAAGCGGCTTGAAGACCTTTCTTTTTAAGAAAGCCTACTCTGCCTCCTCATGATTCTATCTTTGATCTTAGTTGATATACTATTATTGATTTTACTTGTTTTATCACTTGTTTTATTTGACCTTTAATTTTGTTGCACTTTGTAGCACTTTGAGATTTTCATTAATGAAAAGTGCATTATAAATTAAATTCATTATTATTATTATTATTATTATTATTATTATTATTGTCTTTCAGTGGTGGACAATATTTCTACGTATATTTTTTCCACCTGGAAAATTTCAGTGAAATTAAAAAAGAGCTGGAGACAAAAAGTTAAAGAGCAGAGACAGAGCTGCTTCGTGTATTAATATCAGTTCATTTCCTTTGTTTGTGCTCTCATATTGAGTCTTATTTCTGCCTTTTCTTGTCAATTATACTGCGCTAACGATTTTTGTTCTTCCCAGGGAGTCACTTTATTATACAGTCTTTTCCTAGTCTAACCTCCTACAACTTAATATTTGTTCCAATAATCAATCCAAATAAAGATATAGATTATTTAATGTTGTCCTCTGCTTCATAACTTCACTTTCTATTTGTTCATTTGAGCATTTGCAGCGTTTTTATCTGGTTGAAGTCGTTTGTTTCTCCTTGTACTTGCAGTGAAATGTCAAAAAAACATTTCTGTCATTTTCTGAACTTTCCGTTTCCTCTCCAAAGTTAACTTTGCTGTTCACAAACAAACATCTTATACATTTTTAATAGTTTATTGTATTCAGCTCTTTCTACCCCTCCTTCTCCCCAGCAGAAGCTTTTCTTCTCGGTTCTGTGGGGGATGCAGATATGTATCACTAATTTGGGTCTGCTGGTGCTCATCTATCATTAATGAAGCGTCTCCGGGTTCCCTCTGTAGTTTTTCCGATAACATATTTGGCCCCAGTTTTGCTGCATGGATGTATTTATTCAGTAAACCCCAGTGAGATGAGTGATGGTGACCTCACAGTGATCCTCCCGGCAGGATGTAGAGAATGAAACTATGAAAATATTCATGGCAGAAGAGAAACTTTTTCTTACCAGAAAACCGTTCCTCCTTTGTTTCAGGCAGGAGTTTATCTTCAGAACCCAGACGTCTTGCATCACTCGGCACCCTGTTGGACGATCAGCACTGGCACTACGCGGCTGTGGAGCTGCACGGTCTTCATCTCAACCTGACTGTGGACAAACACACAGAGAGGCTGCAGATCCCTGCAGACCTCCACCACCTAGACATACAACAGGTGCGCTGACACAAACATCGAACAGGAGATCAAATGTGGAAGAGCGTCCAAACGTTACCAGATGAACAACGGGATGTTTCATAAAACTGTGTGACTGTGTGACTAATACTTTGTGTGTTACTGTTCCCTAACAGCTGAGCATGGGGGCGATTCAGCATCTCACATCACAGAAATCAGTCAAGAGGAACTTCCACGGCTGCGTGGAAAACCTGCTGTTCAATGATCTCAACCTGATTGAACTCGCTAAACTCAGCGACCACAAAGTTACTGCCGTCGTAAGTTCTTCTTCCTCTTCTTGTAGCGTTTAACTCTATACCCATATAGCAAATGACCGAAAAGAACAACTCCAAGAGCAGCGGAAGATTTAAGTGTTTTATTTACAAGAAGTGAACAATATGCACTATGATGAAAATCAGCAGGGAGGGACTGTAACCATGGAGAGCCAGGGTCAGAGTTAGTATGAGGTTTTAGATCCTTGGGAATGATTTGATGTCCAGTAAATTACTGTAAGTTACTGTTGGAAGTAAATGTTGTCACAGAGGTAAAGGTCTGAATGGATCCAGTTGTAAGACAGTCCCAGAGAGATACATAAGCTGGTGGGCAAGTTGTGGAAGGAAAGGAATGGCTGTAGAGATCACGAGGAGGCTTGAGATGATGCCAGCAAGGTCCAAGGCACAAGCGATATTTCTGATATACATAGTTCCCAGACACGCCCCCAGTATTGCGCAAACCGGTTTTCGCACCACATCTGAAGGCAGAGAAGGCAAAGATGGCGAACGAGCAGAGCAAATTATACGGACAAAAACACGAGCTACCACAGCTTCACCAAGGAACAATAGCAAAATGGCAGTGGTCGGAGTTAAATGAGTTTGAGAAAGAAATCATGGCAGACGAATCAGACAACTTGTCACAAAGTAGTTACTCCGATATCATTAATTATTTAATTATTACAAGGAGCGAGCGCACACCGGCTTCACAGCGCAGAGCTTCACAGCTTTAAATCCAAAAAAGATGTGTAAACTGTCTCAATCAGATCTAACCAGCTAAAAAAAGGTTTAACTAAAATAACACACAGCCAACAAACAGTCCAAGCTGAACACAGACCAGAACCAGCACTTTTGAGTCTTACCGTGTTGGAAGTTAGCATGTTGTTAGCATCTGGAGCGTGGCTCGCGGGAGCTCAGGTCGGACGGCGTGGATCCGTCGCGGCCGCGGGGGCACGTCCCATGGGACCGACGCGTCGCCCGCACGACTTGGCTCCCGTCCTCCTTCTCCAACTGGGACGGTCTCCCCGCCGGTCCTGGTGGACCGTGAGGAGGCCATTGTCGCGTTAGCGAGATGCTAAGCTAACAGCATGCAAGACGGTTTGCTAAATAATGAAAAAAAAAAAACAGCTCTAACACACAGACAGTTGTACTCTAACATTGTTCTGACATAGTTTCACAAAATGATTTATGTAGAATATTTTGTTTACCGGCCAAAAGGACGACGTCTTCCAGAGCAGATCCGAGCCAGACTCAGAGAGAGGAGGGGCTGCAGTCCAGCTTCTCCGATGAGATAAATCCTTCACGTTTACTTTTTTTTTGATTAACTGAAACCTGCGCGTTGCCCAAACGTCTACCCGACTGGAACACCCACTGACACAACACGAAGTAACCATTGCAATTAATTAGAAATTAACACAAAAAAAAACGTGAAAAATGAACATCCATTAGACCGCGCTGTCCCCTGTTCTGACTTTCAAAATGAGGGTCCACCTGGAAGTAAGACGGATGTGACGTCACATGGGAACTATGTATAGCTATGAGTTTTCACAAATCACAAACAGTAAATGTAAGATCAGGAACACGAATACCGGATAGGCAGATAATGCACCAGCATCAGATTGAAGTCATCTACTGCCATTTATACTCCTGCATCTAATTAGCAGAATGGTCCACAGGTGTGTGCTTGTTGGCACCATCTGGTGTGGAAAAGCTGGAAATCCTGCAACAAAAAAGGCTAAATTGTGTCATCTGGACCAGTTTCTTTAAGGGAGAAACATTTCATCCGCCATCCAGAGGACTTCCTCAGTCTGCAGCCTGCCAACCACCATGTTGCATAGGTAGCCTTTTCTATGGTGTTTCAAGCCAACCTCCTGCTGGAATCTCACAACAGGCTTTTAACCAGTGGTGTAGTCTAAGTGATACGAGGGTATATGGAGTATACCCACTAGAAAAGCTTAGGAATTCCAGTATACCTACTTAAAAGTGCACAACGATACATGACATATCATTAGGTGTGTGTCATTGATACGTTAATGGCAGTTAAATGCTTCTGTAACAATCTGTCTGTCTGCAGCACTTGTTTATTACTTTGTACATTCGCTTATCCAGTGAATTATTGCATAATTCTGTACTTAATACTTGAACACGCTTTGCTTTGATACCGTTTTATAAATTCTATACCATGGTTTTAGTACAACGCTAACAAAGTTTGTTATACATTTATTCAAATATAAGCATCAGAGAATTTTGGAAATGTGTGTCCAAGCTAAAAAATTAATTTACAAACTAAATATTTATCTTGCTAGTTAAATATTTTGTTTGTGAACTAAATATTTAGTTGTAAATTAAACATTCAATTTCCAAGCTAAATATTTATTTTCAAAACTGAACATTTAATTCCTAAACTAAATATTAAATTTGCCAACTAAATATTTAGCTCAGACCCAAATATTTATTTTACAAGCTAAACATTTAAATTCCAAAATAAATAATTAATTTACAAACTAAATATTTATCTTGTTAGTTAAATATTTAGTTAGTGAACTAAATATTTAGTTGTAAATTAAATGTTCAATTTCCAAGCTAAATATTTATTTACAAAACTAAACATTTAATTCCTAAACTAAATATTAAATTTGCTAACTAAATATTTAGCTCTGACCCAAATATTTATTTTACAAGCTAAACATTTGAATTCCAAAATAAGCATTTAATTTGCAAACTAAATATTTAGCTTGGACCTAAATATTTAACTTGCAAGTAAAATATATTTAGTTTGTATATTAAACTTTTAGCTTGGACATAAACACTTAGTTTGTAGCTTGTAAATTAAATATTTAGTTTGGATCTATGACATGTCTTAATGTATGAGTAACATGGTGAAAATATGACTTAAAAAAAATCTTCTGAGAGGCTAAATTAACCAAAATATTGCTGTTAATTTTTGTCTCTGTAACTTTACAAACGGTAACTCATAATTAGTCTACAAAATGTCAAACCTTTACAACCTACTACTTTGTTTTATCTCCAATTTGTGCACATAATTTTTAATTAAAAAAAGAAAGAGCTGTAAATGCTCTTAAAATAAATGTGAAATCATGAAGTGGCTGCATTAAAAATGAGTGTCTGTTATTTTTGTTCCAATACATAATGATTAGGGCTGTATAATAATATCGATATTGCAATATATATCAATTTTTCTTTCCTAGAAAAAAAAAACAGATATTCATCCGCAAGTATCGTACCTCTGCATCCCTGGCACCAGTGTATCCTCAGAGAGAGTCTTCTCCACCCCTGGAGATATCATCACTGCGCAGAGAAGTGCACTTCCCCCAGAGCACGTCGATCAGATTCTATTTCTAAACAAAAATCTGAGGAGAATGTAGCTCACTTGGTCTGCAGAGTAGACTTTCTGTTTAGAGTTCACTTATTAGTCAGGGTCTATCTNTCCATGACGAGCACAGAAGTCCAATAACAGAACACCACTCGGGTTCAGATCAGGGGGGCCGTTCCTCCCAACCACACCCCTCCAGGTCTCACTGTCATTGCCCACGTGAGCGTTGAAGTCCCCCAGTAGAACAAGGGAGTCCCCAGGAGGCGCACTCTCCAATACCCCCTCCAAGGACTCCAAAAAGGGTGGGTAATCTGCGCTGCCGTTTGGCGCATAGGCACAAACAACAGTCAGAGCCCGTCCCCCCACACGTAGGCGAAGGGAGGCTACCCTCTCGTTCACCGGGGTGAACCCCAACGTACAGGCACCAAGATGGGGGGCAACAAGTATGCCCACTCCTGCTCGGCGCCTCTCACCAGGGGCAACTCCAGAGTGGAAGAGTGTCCAACCCCTCTCAAGGAAACTGGTTCCAGAGCCATGCGTTGAGGTGAGTCCGACTATTTCTAGCCGGAACCTCTCAACCTCACACACTAGCTCAGGCTCCTTCCCCACCAGAGAGGTGACATTCCATGTCCCAATGGCCAGCTTCTGTAGCCGAGGATCAGACCGCCAGGGTCCCCGCCCTCGGCCACCACCCATCCCACATTGCACCCGACCCCTTTGGCCCCTCCCATAGGTGGTGAGCCCATGGGAAGGGGGACCCACGTCTCCTCTTCGGGCTGTGCCCGGCCGAGCTCCATGGGTAAAAGCCCGGCCACCAGGCGCTCGCCAACGTGCCCCACCTCCGGGCCTGGCTCCAGAGTGGGGCCCCGGTGACCCACGTCCGGGCGAGGGAACATTGAATCCATTTATTTGACTCGTCATAAGGGGTCTTTGGGCTGCACTTTGTCTGGTCCCTCACCTAGGACCTGTCTGCCTTGGGTGACCCTACTAGGGGCATGAAGCCCCTGACAGCATAGCTCCTAGGATCATTGGGACACTCAAACCCCTCCACCACGATAAGGTGGCAGCCCAGGGAGGGGTCTTTGAATTTGGTTAAATCACAAATTTAAACGTTTCAGATGCGCATCCAGTGGTTACTTTCAACAACGTTCATTAAAATTTGTACTGTGGTTCATGAATTAAGGCCGAGATACACTCGAGCGTCCTCACGGTACGCCTATATGCAGCGTACGTACGCTGTGGCAAAAGCGTAGCCCCGCGTAGCCCCTCAGGGCATGTACGCGCAAAAGTATTTTTTTACTACGCATACGCGATCCGCGTGCGCGATACGCGGTGTCTGACCATAAACTTCCCGGCGCCGGACTGTTTTGTATGTTACACAAATGAAATAAATTCCCCTTCTTTATCGCTGATCGGGCCTTTTCTTTTGTTTTTTTGCCTAAAGTCAAGTAACCGCTTCTTCCTCCGTTCACTCGATGATTGAAATGAATGAATTCAGGTCCTACCTGGGTGCACGATGTTTTAAATATTCCCTGGTGGGCTGTGTGCTGCAGGAAAAGCGCTCCCTGTTATTATTTTTATTTCTGAGAGAACTTTTTATAACATATATAGTAGAAACACCGTATCAGAACACCGCAGAAGTCCAGCGAGCTGCTCATGATGAGTTCTCTAGGTTTCACTTTCAGCTGACTAGGTTTCACTTTCAGCTGACTTAAAGGCTGTCAATCAATTCAGTAGGCGTGTCAGCAAGTGACCAATCAGCGAGCTCAGTTGAGTCCCTCCGTGCTCAGCTGCTCATATTACAACAAGGAGAACGTGAGCTGAAGTATAGCAGCAAAAACATACGCACAAAATATGTGCGTATACGCGCGTATACCGAGGACGCTTCAGTGTATCTCGGGCTTTACATAAGCACAAGCAAAAGTATTTGCCTTTGGCTTCCGGTGACAAATGATAACATGTTTTAGCAGAATGTGTTGCTTATCTTCTTATTGTATAACAGAAAAACAATTTCCACACCACTTGTACAGATTTGTAGTGCCCCCTTTAATATAGTTTCTCTGTTATATTTTCCTAACATGTAAATTTAATCAAATGTAGTTTTGACATGATTGTTGTTGCGATTAAAGGTAACATTTGTTTTTCTTATTCAGATTCTCAGCAGGCTGTTGGCCTTCCTACCAGGTTGGGCAGCTCAGAAAAGAAAACTTTAAAAAGGGATGATGATGAGGGGGATGATGATGATGATGAACAGCCAAAGGGTCATTTTAAAGTGAAAAGCAGGTGAGTGCTACGTCTACACAAAAAGTTATATGTTCTCAAAAAAACAACAACAACAAAAAAAAAAAACACTATATACACAAAAATTCAATCAAGAAATTCTCCCTATTAGGATCCTCTATTGAAGGGGCTCTTAACCTTTATGTTCAAAGGTTCATATCTGACCTCTAGAAAAGGTCAAAAGTAGAAAATAACATTATATGCAAATACTTTTAATTCAGTTCAGCCAAGTCACGACAGAAGTCATCCCAGGGCACTGAACAGAAACAATCATATACATTAAAAATAAGTTAACATTATATCAGGCCTGTCACAATAACAAATTTTGCTCAGCGATTAATTGTCTCAGAAATTGCGATAAACGATAATGTTAGAAATTTTACAATAATTAGTAATTATTGTCAAATTTAAGATGAAACGTTAGTTAATTTGTTTAGCATGTAATACCTTTTTCATCCACCGGATGGCAGTATAAGCCTGAATCGAAGGATGGATAGTGAGGGTGCGAGCAGTGTGTCTCTTTAAGAAAAATGGGAGGGAAGCCCCTTGATGTGACATGGGCTGTCTCTCTTTGGTTCTCAAAATGGCGGACGCTCGGTGTGGTTTGAGCTCTTTAGCATAGCATTTTTCACACAAAGCGTTTAATTTAAAAAAAATCAGTGAACAAGTTCTCAGCTTCTTTTTGCAGAGAAAAAAACAACTTTTTAGACAAATGTACGGGTTTCAAACGTGAATTTTGGAGCTTCGACAAAACTGAGATTTTTTTCCACGAGGTCGGCCTGTTAGCTTAGCTCGTAGCTTAGCTTCTCAGCTTAGCTGCTTTTAATGATCCAAAAACGCAAATTCCAACTTTTTTGAAATCCGGTTTGTACAAGAGAGACCTCGTTTCAACAAAGAATGATGACAACAGCGACAATAGACTTTCCTTTGACAATCAACAATAGACGATCACCATGTCCTCTCTAACTGCATCCATATACTGTAAATTTCAGCATGTAAGTAGCGGTTTTATGTCTAATTTGCATGTCTTGCAACTTATGCGACGAAGCAACATATTTATGGATTTTTTCCCCATATTTTTAGACCAATATTTGGCTGAGATATGACCGTTTCCATTCATTCTGACGGAAAAAATGGAGCAGTACCACTTTTGGCCACTATGGGCGCGGTACCACTTTTGGCCGCTAGGGTCCACCAAGCGTTCCCAGCTCATGTGTCCAACAGCAACCTCCTCTGCTCGGACTCACTCTGTCGTAGCACGGCCTCCTGCTCTCTGGAGGTCTGTACTACTGTTATTTTGTTAGCAAAATAGCTCATGAACCACACGACAGATTTTGATGAAACTTAAAGAAAGTAATCACTGGATGGACAATTACAACTGATAAGCTTTACGAGATGTTTGAGCTAAAATTCCATGTGGTAGTAGCTGTGGTAGCTGTTACCTCAGGAGTTGGCAGAACTCTTCACCAGCGACACAGAGGATGAAGAATTCAATGGGTTTGAATAAAAATTTAAAAAGTGTTTCTGTCATCCGCTCATTCTCAATCAGTTCATCTGGACAGTTTCTTTTTAGTAGAAATGTTTCACCCTCACTCCAGAGGGCTTCGTCAGTCAGAGTAGTCCCAAGCACACTGAAGACTACTCTGACTGACGAAGCCCTCTGGAGTGAGGGTGAAACGTTTCTACTAAAAAGAAACTGTCCAGATGAACTGATTGAGAATGAGCGGATTTGATACCTGGACTATTGAGAATGAACTTTCTTGTTTCTGTCATCATTATGGGCGGGTGAGCGTGTAGTAATTTTAAAGCCGCTTTATTTCGTCGGCTTCATTTTGATGGCTTCATTTTGCCATGTTTTAACCGTCAAAGTGCATTTATTAAAAAAAGTTCAGCTGAGACACACTTACTGTAATGTCAGCAAACAAATATTTTTTTTAGGTGTTTATCTTGATAAATTTTAAAGAGATGAAGGTTTTCGCTGCACGCACGTTTGGAAGACCCGACAAGCGAAACTACTTAAATTTAGCGGATTTGACCATTCTGTTAATTTATTAAGGAAAAGTTCAGCTGAGACACATCTTTGCTATAATTCTCAGCAAACAAATATATTTTTAGGTGTTTATCTAGCCTGGTTAAAACCAGACCCTTGTCCTTCACTTCGCTTCGTACTAGGGTCTGGGACTTCTCTCATAGACAAGGATTTCTCCGGTAGATTTTTGACCGGACCAATCAGAGAACAGAAGGCGGAGTTTTGTTAGTTTAGCCTGGCGAGGTCCAGGCTATTCAGATAAATAGCTCAGAAACCACTCGGTGGATATTTTTTCTGCTACCAGTGTGTAATTATATGTCTCTAATTTACTGACTGTTGGCCTAGATGAAACATTTGAGATAAAATTCGATTTTTTATCATTTATTTTCGTAGCGCACCCGAGGCTGTTTGGAAAATGTCAAACCGAAACTATTTAAATCCAGCAGATTTGACCATTTCGTGAATTGATTTAGGAACTGTTAAGCTCAGGAACACTTCTGATATAACGTCAGCTAAGAAATATATTTTTTATCAGCAGAGAAATAATAGTTTTTTACCTTGTTTTGATGAAAATTCCTTCGTGGCGGCAGCCATTTTGAATGACGACGTCAGTCGACATCGTTCAAAACTCCGCCTTCTGCTCTCTGATTGCTCAGGAACACTTCTGATATAACGTCAGCTAAGAAATATATTTTTCTCAGCAGAGAAATAATAGTTTTTTACCTTGTTTTATTGAAAATTCCTTCGTGGCGGCAGCCATTTTGAATGACGACGTCAGTCGACGTCGTTCAAAACTCCGCCTTCTGCTCTCTGATTGGTCCGGTCAAAAATCGGCCGGAGAAATCGTTGTCTATGGGAGGAATCCCAGACTGTGCAGTGAAGGGAAATGAGAATTGAGCGGAGCTGTGCAGGAAGGCGAGGGCCAGGCTACGGATGAAGAGCAAAACGTCTTCTGTTACAAATAAAGTCCAGTTGTTTCTGTATTGAACGTTTTGTGATTTTATCATGTCCTGGATGACTGAGAATCTTCACCAGCACATTTTTCTACTGGTGCTGATATTATTGTCATTTCTGAGGCCTGGTTAAAGGAGCTGTATGTAACTTTTCTAACAATATATTTTTAACAAATTTCTTCACTCTGTCACTACCTCCTGACATACTGATTTTAGACAAGTAATCTCTGAAAAAAACTATTGTCCCCTTGCTTCTCTAAAAGCATTTCTAAAAAGCCACAGTGACCCGCCGTTAACCAGCCAATAAAAACAGAGTTTGTAACCAGCCAATAAAAACAGAGCTTGAATTTGAATCAGCCAATAAAAACAGAGCTTGAATTTGAATTTCAGCAGAGCAAGGGGTAAGTTTCTGGTCCCTCCCCCTCAGAGCCATATGTGGCTCTGAGGGGGAGGGACCAGAAACTTGTCTCTGTTCAAAATTTTCCTAAGTTCCAGCGTGTTCCAGAAATTACATACTGAACCTTTAACTAAATTTTTCTTCCGGACAACGATGTTTCAATTATAGGTTTCAATTTTTATCATTCAGATAGTCCCAGAAAAGGAGGAGATGTAGCAACATCACGTCAGACAACACGTCAGATCAAGCTTGGTAACACAGCTAGTATTTACAAAAACTGAACTATCTGTTGGTCAATCGTTATCTGTTGTTGGCTGCTATAGACCCCTTACCGCCACATCTGAAAGGATGTTGTCTTTAATGCAGCTCTTATCTAATTTATATCCCAATGAAATGGTTCTGGTAGGTGATTTTAATTTAGATTGGCTCTCTCCTGTGTCTGAGGAATTTAAAGAATTTTGTTTATCTTCAAACCTCAGTCAGATCATTGATAGTCCCACTCGGCATAATTCAAAGTGCCTTGCCAAATCATCTCTCCTTTCGAATGAAAGATAAAACGTATCTACTTTTTTTTTTTTTTAACTTTTTGAATGTCCAGAGGACCTGACTTAACTTTTTAGATCTTTCCTGGATCTTATCCTCACAAACATGCCACATAAATACAATGGATTTGGTGTTTTTACAAGTGATCTAAAGCCTCCAGTATAGCTGCGCGTTGTGCCCAGCGCCGCTGGACTCGCGTGTGCTGCGCGCAGGCAGTTCATATTATAGCTCTGTGCAAGCGCAGCTCTCTGGAGTGCAGGCTCGAGCAGCTGCAGCAGGGCGGAGCGTTTACCTACGAGACAAATTGAGGTCGCTGATTGGTCATTTGCTGACACGCCTACTGAAATGATTGACATGTCGGGTTGGAGAAAAAAGACAGAGGGCTGCGCAACGGTTTTCTGTGTTTATATGTTCATAAAAAGTTTTAAAAAATAAATTAAAAACAGGGAGCGCTGCTCCTTCAGCCCACACAGCAGACCTGCACACCAGGAAATATTTAGAACCTGGTGCAACCACGTTGAACATGACTTTAGTTTGCTCGTGAGAAATTCATTCATTCCTCCTCGGAGGAGGAGGAAGCGAATGCTGACAGCTTCAAGTGATCACTTGACTTTTGGCAAAAAAACCAAAAGAAAATGCCAGATCAGCGATGAAGAAGAGGAATTTAATACATTTGTGTCTCAAAACAGTCCGGTGCGAGGCAGTTTATCAACGCGTGCGCGTAGGCGTAGTAAAATTTGAGCTTGGCGCGTTCATGCCCGTGATCAAAGGCTTGTACCGCGGCGCTCACACGGCGTGCCGCGGCGCTCGGATTAACGCGCAGCTATACTGGGGCCTTAAGCGACCATTGTGTAATCGCTGCTGTAAGAAATACAAAAATGCCTAATTTTGAACCTAGAACGATTCTAAAATGAAATATGAAGCATTTTTGTGAGCAAGCCTTTCTTTTGGATCTGTTCTACTTTGACTGGCATCACATATCATTGACGATGTGAACCTTGTTTGGAACTAATTTCATAATAGTTTAATTCATTTTGTAAATAAACACGCTCCACTTCACAAGCTCAAAGGGCCGGGATAGCCCCGGGTTTACTTCTGAACTATCATGATTGTATTTAGCGGCGACCCCCAAAGTAAGCAGACTGAGAAGGAATGACAAAGTCAGCATGCAAAAGGTAAATGAACTTTCTAAAAAAGCTAAGTCTGGTCATCTGAACATTCAAAAAACAACAAAAATAAAATTTTGAAACGTTTCGTCTTTTGTCCGAAAGACTTCCTCAGTCTGAGATGCTGTATTCAGCTCAGTCTTCTAAATAACACCTTCTCATAGTGGATCAACCAGTTTGCTGCTGACAGCTGAAAGTAGCTGCTCACATGATTAAGGAGGACCATTAGCCTAATGATGGATCGAACTGTGCTCCATTTTGCCACACTCTATTTTAAGTGACCCCTGGCCCAGTGCAAACGTCTGAGCTTGTGGAGCTTGCTTAGAAATGGCTTCCTCTTTGCACTGTAGAGTTTCAGCTGGCAACGGCGGATGGTAGAGGTGGGCGATATGGATCAAAAATTATATTGTGATATTTCAGAGCATTATCACGATAATGATAAATTTCGTGATATAACAAAAAAAAAAGAAAAACGGAAATCAATTTTTTTATTTGACAAAATTAACTTAACGTGTTGCTTTGCAGTATTATATAAAATTTAAAAAAACAACAAGGGGTAATTTTACTGAAATCATCAGGCAGTCAGGATGCTAAACACTCTGCCTGCTCTGCCTCCCCTTCCATTTGAACTGCCTTAACACAAAAAACGTTCTCACACATTACCACACAACACAAAGATTTTAACACTGGACTCTGTGTCATCAAACGGGTTATTCACTAAACTCTCGGTCATGTGCTCATTCAGTTTGCACTACTTCTCATATTTGCACTAATGTTTGTATTACATTACTGCCTATAGTCATACTACTGTTTACATTCACTGTTTACATTTATTAATACTGTTTACATTTATTACTACTGTTTACATTTACACTACTTTTATATCTACACTACTGCTGATACATATACAGTATTCTCTGACCAGCCTTATTTAAGGATGCCCAATGTGCCTTACTGCATATGCCACTTTGCCTCTATACCAACATCAACTACCTCATACATATACTGTGTACATTAACTCATATGCTGCTTTGCCACTCTTTGCAAATGTCAATGCTAGAACCTTCAGTTTATTTTATAGATATACTTTTTATACTTTTTATACTACTATGCAAAAACTCAGGACAGTATTACACTTTTATTATTTCATTTTATGCTTATGTTCATTAAATGTTTAGTGTTTTAGTGTTGGTGTAAATTTTCATACTTTTATACTACTATGCAAAAACTCAGGACAGTGTTACACTTTTACTATTTTATGCTTATGTTTATTAAATGTTTTAGTGTTTTAGTGTTTAAATGGTTACTGTTGCACCGAGGGACTGAGAGAAACGTAATTTCAATCCTGTGTATGTCCTGTACATATTGCAGTTCTGACAATAAAGTTGACTTTGACTTTGACTTTGAAAATACTTTAGTAAAGTATTCAGTCTCCAAGTATAAAAATAAAAATGATCTGTTATTTAGATTTAAAAAGTCTGCACAACATATAGATCAACAAAAACCACCATAAAAACTAAAGTGCAAGTGTAGTTTGCTAAAACAACTAAATAAAATGAATCTTAAGATCTGTTGAGCATAAATGAAACATACAACAAAATATATGTTGCCTTTAAATGAGCTAGAACTTCCAGAACTTGTAACATGGTGATCAGAGTCAGAGAATCTTTATTGTCATTTGCACCGCATGTGGTACATGTGATGAAACGAGATTATGTACACAGGGTCCCAATTACATCCAACAACAAAATGTAAGAGAAAAACAGTAATAACATCTAGGATATAACTAAGAAAAACATCAACTAGAAATACACTAAGCCCTAATGTAATAGAAAAACATCATTACAAACAGCAGCTGACCTTGAAGCTTGTTGGTGTTTCAGCTTCATCTATTCATGCAGGAATTATTCATTTTCTGACTGATCTGTCTCTGATCACCTGCCTCTGTCTGTGGACCTTGACTTTGGAACTCGAGACAATTGAGCCACGCGTGTTTATACCGACAGTTTAGAGCGAGGGGAGACGCAGCAGCTCAGAGCGGGGTAGGGGGGGGACAAGCTCTCTGTACTTGCAGTTTAGTGCTGAATGGACAGACAGCTGAGACGCGCGCGTTGTTTGTTTTTAGCATTTTAGCTAGCGTTACACCAGTACAGACTGGTGGAGGGGGAGGTGCGCAGTTATTTGGTCGTTCGAAGCGCTTGGTTGTTAAGGGGGCGGGGCGCCCTGATGTATTACATCATGAAATTAGCATATCATGTTATAACTTTTTTGCCCGGGCAAGCTTTTTTTTACCGGTATTACCGGGAAAAATATGATATGGCCCAGCCCTAGCGGAACACAATCCACCGTGCCGGTGGACTGTGTTCACTGACAATGCTTTCTGGAAGTATTCCTGAGCCCATTCTGTTATTTCCTTGACATCGGCATTCATGTTTGAGATGCAGTGACGTTTAAGGGTCCGGCGATCACGAGCA